>JAOXNN020000036.1:4269328-4296516 GCA_028571205.2 Hydropsyche betteni | reverse complement strand
GTTACGTTAATTGTGGTTGTAAAAAGTCGGGAATATTTTATTTTGTATATTTATAAAAGTGAATGAAATTAATTATAGTATTCAATTCATATTCATTATATTTTAAACATAATTTCTATTGATTTTTATAGTATATTATCTTTGCTTTGTGAAAAAAGTGACATTATCACTTAGTCCTGTATATGCGATAAAGAAAATTCATCTGTAAATAATCTCAACAGTAAACTAACAAGAAGAAAACCATTAAACACACACGCATACAAGCACAATTAACAACAGTTTTAGAAGCACTCCTACAAACAAAACTCGAGGGCTAAGAAAAAAGAGATACAGTGCTCTCGTGAGCCCTTTGTACAATCTAGCCATTAATGTGGCTGAAAGAACGGATGCCGAACTTTTACAGCGGCTGAAAGGGGGGCAGAGCAACAGACGAACGTGCAAGAAAACCGACCCTTTCTCTTTATATATTATGTATAAAAATAAACGCTCGCGCTGATGGCAGGATGGGTTCGAATTAATGGGCGACCAAAATTAACCCCGGCAGCTTTTTGTATGCGTTCCGCGAAAGCTCGCATGCAAAGCTCTCCCTTTGACGTTTGCACCGCACCTTTTCCAAGGCGGAAAGTTAAAAGGTGTCGTTAATTGTGTCACGTTTGCTGTGTTTTGTTTTAAAAATTTATTTTCTTTTGAAAAAATTTTCTATTCGTATTCGTTGCAAGTTGTTTTTAAAAATAAACTTGTATCGATCGGTTCAATCTTTTAAATTCGTAATGTACAATCACTTTTCTTCGGGTTATTGAATAAATTAAGATAAAGTGTACTTTTGTATTGAAATGCATAGCAACACCCCTTGACTACCATCTTTATGACGGGAAAATGTTTCAAAAAGATGTTACAGACTGCAATCGACATTTGCACAGGTCGTTTTAACGGTACAAAAATTTCAAAGAATTTATATTTTTATACGAAAGCATTTTTTATGAACCATTTTCTTCTATTTATTTTAAATTTTAATTTTAAAGAAATGATTTCTTAATATAAATTAACTTATAGCTATAACAAATGAGTCACTATATTATTTTCGCATAAAACTCAAAATAATTGAATATTTAAAACTTTTTTATGATTATACGTATATGTCATTAGGAATTACTTTAATTTTTCAAACAATATCGTCAATTTATTCCCTAATTACCAAAAAATCGTACAACTATCATCCCCCCACGACAATCCAACATATCCCAAACGGCGCATAAACACCCGCCGAAAAACGATCGAAAACTTCGAAACTGCGAACAAATTGCTTAATAAAGCCCGCCCGGCCGGGGGTCTCGTATAATTAAGCTCGGTTTAAAAATTGAACCGACTTATAAAATTGGATAATTACGTACGTAACGAGCGCCGTTAACGTTTCGTGTAATTGTTTAATGCGTCCTCGCTCCGTTTATAATCCCATACATTACACAATTTTCGGTGGGAGGTCCCTCGTCCCACCCACCCACTGCGAAAATGAAATATTATACGAACAACCCCCATAAAGTGCCATGTCATTACGTGCGAGCGGGACGTACACATTTTATTTCGTATGATTAATCGACCTCACGAAGACATTCGTACGGTTAGTTGATTGTGTTAAAAAATCCAGAAGCGGAGACGCGTTTTATTAATTAATGATTTTTTTTACTAGTGACCTTGACATAGGAATGAGGTCGCGTGGTAATTCGCGTACTTGTTTGGTGATGGGCTGTTGAAATGACTAGTGTTACGTGTAATTGGGGTTTTTAATGAATTATGAAAGCTTTTATATAAAATTAAGTAAATTTAATAGTTATTAATATTAAATTTATTTTTTCCGTAAATCGAATTATGTTTCGGTTCATTAAATTCATTTAAAATTTTATTTGTCAATGAAAAATTAAGAGTATCGTATTTCATATCATAACTTTTTTTGAACAAATGTATTCAAAGGCGCTTTTTATTATTATTATTTCTATCAGAAAATTCTCAAAAGATATGTTCGTATTTTTAGAATTACGTTTAATATTTAAAATAATACTAGGAACCTTTCGACGTATTTTTTTCAATCATATTTACGACCAAATTACATACGTAGAAAAAAATATACAAGTAAATTTTCCGGGTAATCTCTACGAGTTCATTTTTTCCACTGCGGCCAAATCTCGAACAGTATTTATCTTTTATTTTGGCTACGTTTGTTTCAAAGTATAATATTATATATTAAGCACATAAATAATTTCCTTTCAACCTCTTATCAAGTCCGGCGCAACAGAGAATTATTTTTTTTCCATATTTCCATCAAAAGACAAAATTGGCCAACTTCAGTCCCGAGTTTTTCCCGGGACAAAAAGAAACCGCGGGTGTGGGCGGAAAGCAAGCCGAGCAGAAACAAACAATGAGAGGCATTTATTTACCGCGACTAATAGGACCATAACGTCATATATCATCGCATTAGAGACGAGCGGAGCACCGACGGGCACAAACCCCGCAAGGCGGAAAAATGAAACACAATGGCCGAAACGCTTTTGTCTTTCCCGCGAGCTTTTTATTGTCCCTTTGCCGCCGTTGGTTCGATGCGGGGCAGCTCGGATTATCGCGATTTCACTGTGTTTTCCGATGTGATACGCCCTGGTTGTATGGACCGTTCACAGCGATGCGGTTGGCCGATCTAACGATTCAGAGTGCAGTAAACCCTCTATAACGTCAAGATAGATTCCTCATTATAAAGGATTAAGGTTTTTCAATTTTAATTAAAAATTTTATGGACATTTCCACGTGTTAACTACTTTTTTCAAATGCATTTGAATTTTTTTTTTTAAATTGAATATATTATATTTGAACGATATAGGGGGAGAGGCTTTATAGGGGGGTTTACTGTGCAAATGCGTCAAATTAAATATTCATTTTAATATTTATAATTTTGTAAATACTATTGATAGAATGGTTCAATACCTATTTATATAAAAAAAAATGGAAAGCAAAATAAATAAATAATATACTTTATTGGCCTATCGATTGTTTGTGAAAGGTTTGGTTCTTTTAGATGAAGTCCCATAATATCAACAGTTATTTGACATTATTATGAAATATATACTGCGTGGCTTTCTCGCGAGTTATGTGTATCGTATTTCTGTCGGGTTTGGTATATTTCAGTCAGTTTAGCTATTCATATGCAAAGCTATTTGAATGCATGAGATTGTATTTTAGAATGTATTATATGAACCATTTTAGGTTTGATTGAGAAATCTGAATACGCTTCGTTCGTATTAATTAATTAGCCAAGAAATAAACACTTCATTATTTCGTTTATGGAAACAATATTTTCGTTTTAGTCATAACGGAAAAAATAATTAAATTTCAAATTGATTAAATTCTGAGAAATATAATTTTTGCCTAAGGTCTTCGTTATTCTTTATTTTTTCCAAAGAAAGTGGCTTGATGAAAAAAATTTAAATATATGTATACTTATATGATTTTTTCAAATTCAAAAAAAAATCCTAAGGAAAGATTTTTTATCCAAAAAAAATATCAGAAGTTTATAATTATAATTATAATTTTCTTATTCTAATTAATTAAGCAAACGCAAAATAAGAATAAAAAATATTTGAAAGTAACCAAAATTAAATAAATTCTCTTACAATATTTCGTTGTAAATTGACGTTATTCATGGAACAGAAAATCGTAGAAAATTCGGTGGATTCATTCGAAAAATAGGCAATTAAAAATGAATATAATTAAAAACTGGATAATTTTGAACCTCAAAACACGTTTGATGAAAGCAATTCCACCACGACATTTCGAAACGAAAAGCAAAGTATGGCAACGGAAGAACGGGAAAGGGGGCCAGGGGTTGGAAAAGCACTTCCGGAAAAAGTTTTTCCGGCGGCTACGCGCATCCGAAAATTCTTCTCGAATATTTTTCGGGACGCGCACAATGAAAATGTTTTCCCGGAACATTGGCCGCTAATTTCTCACTTCTTTTATGTATTCATGAGCGGGGGCCGCGCCGAAATAAAATTATAAATTTCAGACATGACAGCTGTTCAAACATCGAGAGATAAATATTTTTATGCGAATATTTACCGCGGCAACCTCTACCCGGACCACCCCCGCCGTCGGAAAGAGGACAGGGTGGTTTGAATTGATGAAAGGATCTTGTAATCACTTTCCCGCGAACTTTGTCAACAAGGCGGGAAATCTGAACGAAAGATATCCATGATTTATTCATTACATTATTTTTCCATTGTGCTTGAACCGCCCGCTCTTCGCATATTTTATCTCGCCGCATTTCCAGATTTATACGCATAAATAAGCTGTTACCTAGCTCCACCCATCCACCCATCGGGTCCTCTTACCTTTCCTCGGCCAGGCCCTATCTTGCGACGAGGAAATTAATCATTCGATGGTGCCGTTCGCTCTCTACGGCGAGTTTAAGGGCTGGCCCTGTAATGTAGGGACTCCTCGCTACGGGGAAGAACATAAATTAAATGAGATCGCTTTAATAAGCGTCGCTGATACACTGTTCGATTATTGCGCTGGTGTGTTAAATTATTCAACATCTGAGGATCGTCGGGTCTGGTTTAACGTTTTCGTCTATTTAATGTTTATTTTCGGATTGGCGGTGTTGAGGGATTCGCGTTTACGCGCTTGTGTTTGTGATTCGCAGGTGGCTTATTGTATTATATATGTATGTGTATTTAATGTATTCATTTTGTTTTTTTTTCAGGTGGGCTGGCTCAAAGCTGAAGACCAAACGGTCCTGACGTTGCACAATCGCGTCGTGACCCACAATTCCAGAATCACAGTCCATCATGACAATCTTCGTACATGGCAGTTACGTATTAGACAACTTAGAGAAACTGATCGTGGTTGTTATATGTGCCAGATCAATACTAGCCCCATGAAAAAGCAGTTAGGCTGTATCGACGTACATGGTAAATATAAATATTATGTTTTACTTTTAATAACATTACTAAGTATTATATGTGTAATATATGAAAAAGAATTTTGAAGTTCTTAATTAAATTATTCGTTAGTGTGAATGCTAATATAAAATAATATACGATTTTTGCTTTGATTTATTTATGGCTTAGAAGAGAAAAAACGTAGTCAAAAATTTATTTTTTCTTATATTAGAAAAATATACCTATTCGTATACATACGTTTATCCTAAAAAGGGGCATGTGCGAATTCGTGGAGGCGAACTGTTGATTTGTTGTTTCGTCGGCGGCCCGTTTATTTGCTCAGATATAAAAGCAAACAGCTGCTGACATCAATTTATGCAAACAGCGGAAGCGCGAACGGATAGAAGTGACTAATGACGAGTGTTTGCATCCACCCGCCCACCCACTCTCTCGAACCGCCCACTTTCTCTACGAGCCTCCCACTTTCTCAGCGAACTCGTTCTCGACGAATAATTTCGTAGACATGTGTGTTCTCAGAGATTTTCCATGTGCGGTTCTACACAACTCATAGTACACCTGAACTGATTGATTCGCAGTGCCTCCTGACATCATCTACGACGACACGTCGGCTGATTTAGCAGTTCAAGAGAACGACAATGCAACTCTGAGTTGCAAAGCGACGGGAAGACCATCGCCAAGGATCACGTGGAGAAGGGAAGATGGCGAACCAATTTTGGTGAAAAAGCCAGGCACCAACAAAGACATGTACAAGAGTACGTATAAAATTTTTAATAGTAATTCGATTGTGTCGCAATTTTCCAATTCGGTAATACAAAGCGAAACGCCATATTTTACAGACGGTTAACTGAATTATATTCCATTAATTAAATTCGTTGCGTCGCAGTGTTGCTCCCACAGGAGAGAACCGGAACACGCCAACTCTCCTGCTTTCCCTCCCCCCCTCCCTCAGAAAATCCCCTCGCTCTTTTCGGAAAAGCTACCCTATCCTATCTCTTCGGAAAAGGTTGACCGGAAATACGGGGATTCGAACTTTAAGGCCGGATGCCTTTTCGATATAAATTATTTCGTTATCTTTCAATATGATCAATATTTTGGCCACATGATGAAAATTGTATAGTGCTTAATTGAAAACGTAATTAAACGTGTTATATGAAATATACATGTTCATTTATTTTTGCTATCATAGAAATAGAACAGACTCGAGCGAGACAATGTAATAAAATCAATGTTTTCTTTTAATTTGATGCCACATTCATAATAAGGTTTAATTTTCCATATATGCTAGCGATTATTATAACAATAACAAACGCGCGATATTCGCATACGAAAAGCGAAATGGTTTACTGTTATTTTTTCATCATATCAAAGTTAAATAGCGCACGAAATTCAAAACGAACACTCTCCCCTATGCAAAGGCCGAAAACGTGAAACGTTTTTGCACGTTTGACGCGAAACGAAAGTTTTCCCAGCTTTCACCAAAGCGCCGGGTTACAGAACGAAAATTAGTTTATTCGGCGATTCTTTCGTCCGTGTCCTGTCCGCGCTGAAGTTTTCCGGAAAACGCTCTAGACTGTAACCCTTATAATCGTTTAGTGAGGAAGTGAAGCACATTTAAGTCCCTTTCCGTGGACTTAAACTTGCGACACAATGAGGACACCCTTCCAGCTCTAAACTTTTCACGACAGCGATGCAGAAACGGATGAAATTTTCAGTAACAACTTCGATGATTTACAAACACAATTTGATTATATTCGGGTACAGCGATGCTTAATTAATAATTCTTACACATTTTATAATATGGATTGCTTGAGACATTGTTATGACTACAATTTTTTATAATAGTTTCGAAATGCAACATTTAACAGTAACATTCCTAGCATTGTCTTTTTTTATTAAATACCTTTTTCGGAACCGTTATATCTTATATAACAACCATTTCCAAAAACCATTATTATATTAAATACCTTCGCTTATAATAAGTATATGTTATAATAAATTAAAATAATGTTTGAAAAATTTGATTCTGTAACAAATTCCATATAATATGATGATTTTTTGATTACGAAAGTATTTAAGAAAAATTTGTTCATTATGAAATATTCAACTGTAACGTTAAAATTTGCTAAAATCCGACCGCAAAAATAACAGAAAACTCTAAATTAATTTCGCAAAAATAACGGAACCAACGAATGATTTGAGGAATGCATTTTCAGTACATGAATTCGTACACGGGCTGCCGTGTATTTTCATATAATTATTTCCACCGGGCTGAAAAAGCGCGGCGCGTTTGACCGCGGCCGCCATTGTTCGTGCTTGGCGCGGTTTACGGTTTTAATTGCGAGCGTTTCGCTTTTCGCACGCGCAAATTACACATCGCTAATATCATATCGAAAAAGCGAACTTTTAACCGAGTTATTTTTCAATATTTCATGCCCCCGGCCCGTGCGAATAAATGATAACGGTGTAACGTCGGAGCCGCGACACGCTAAGCCCGCGCTCGGATACTAAACGTCGTAATTTCATTTCGCTCGACAACAAAATTTCAGTATTGTCGCGACGCTTTGTGTCGTGTTCAAACTGAAAAATTGCTCTCGTCTCCGCCGAAAGCAAACAATACCGTTTTGCCGGCCGTAAATTTGCTCATGAGCGTCGCTAAATATTAGCGGGAATGATAAAAAGTGTTTTAATTGGAACTGTTTTGTTTCTCTAGGTCGCTTTCGAAATGAATTTAGTTATATAAAGTGAGTTTTTGGATATTTCATACTTATTTACGAAGCATTTCTAACTAAAAATCAACAAGATTTATTCAAAATATTCAAAGTAATAATAATAAAATTAATTTTCAGTTTATTAATATAAACCAAACGAATCCATTAATTAACTAAAATATTCTCTGATTTTATATAAATAAATTTAAATAATTTAATTTCTTCTCGATAATTTTAACACAATTCAAAAAAGTTTTAAAGGTGAATAACTTTTAGAATATAATTATCAATTCACATTGTTACAATTTGATTCGAACGTTAAAAGGAAATTAATGGTATTCTATTATATTGTATATAAAAATATCATGAGTTGTTAAAATCGCACATATGTATGTGTAGTTTATTGAAATTCTAATCTTGAAAACAGATGTGCATAATGTAAGCGCCTTCGATAATTCGGTCCAAGGAAAAATAAAATAAGAAAACAAAAAAGCTCATTTACATTCGGAACGCGGGCAATTACAATGGAAAGTCGCCTTTGTGCCACTACACGAGGCATTAAAAAGTTTATACTGACTTTATTAAAGGAAAAATAGGATTCGGAAAGTTCACCATGAAAAAAAAACAGAGATCCTTTGTCTTGCGCAAAACGAGTATTATAATTTATACATCGAATTACTTACTACGCCGCGAATCGAATACACAATAGTTACGCGGAACTTTGCGAAAGTTTATATTTCTCATTCATAAATAACCCTCCTATGTTTTCACCGAGCGAAAAATCCATACAATTTCACACACAGTTTCAGAAACACAATTCAGAATAAAAATCGTCACCTATACGTATAAGTGTCCCACTTAATTATATCAGTTTATATTAGAGGATCGATAACGAGACAACTTTCCAATGATGGACTCGGTCGGCGCCGTAAATAAGTCGTGAAGACACTGTCATGGGATTTACGGCAAACTTTGGGCCGTTTTAATAAAGAGAGCAAGATACCTTATCTCGCTTCTATTCCTCCATGGAAGACTTCACCTTTGAAGGTGGAGGAAAAAAAGAAGTTCTTTATCAATTGATCAAAGCGAGACATTATAAAATGAAAAAAGTTACCCCTGCGTGCGAACTTCGGGTCGGTGTGGGATAAATTCGTTCGCTCAACTTTGTTTATTCGTGTACGAGTAATTTACAGTATCGAATGTATACTTCTTTTTATTTTATTTCGTTTTTTGAACTTAAATTGGGCGTATGATTTCTCGGCGCCTTTGCAATTTTTTGAATTTGCAAATTAGCTGTGAAGTTTTCGCAATGTTTTTTTGATTTAATATTTGTTCATACCAAACGTTTCCGTGGAATTTCACAAGGTTCGTGTTCTTTTGATTACAAGAATTTTTGTGTTTAAGAGAAATATTATATTTTCGTATTAATAACGTAAATATAATATTATTTTCTGCTTTGTGTCCTAAATTCATGAAATTACACCGAAAACGATTTATAATTATTTCGAATACGAAAATTCAATAATTTCATATAAAGCATTCTTCAAATAATACATATTTTTCTATTTATCGTTATTTTGATTTTATTATACTGTTAAAATTTCTTCAAATTAACAGCATGGAAAATCATTGACCAAAACTGAACAATTTGGCACAATAGACATAATTATGTACATGTGCGCATATTTTGACATACGATTTATGCTTTGGCATGTTTGTTTATTATACCAGTGTGTTTGTTTGTAATTGCTCACCGCCAATAGTCAATTCAATTAGTGGTTTAATGCTTCGGCTAGATATGTTATCTCCAATATCGCACCGACGTGACCATCTAATCAAACAACCCTTTAAGCTCTATCTGTTCGATTTATCAACAATCAAATTCTGGGCAAACTGACCCTGGCTTTTTTATATATATCAGATGCAAATTTTATTTTTGCGAAGTGACGCAATTCAAATTTCGCAAACGGCGAAAGTTTTTTCATATCTCTCGCCGCACGCGAGGATTGTTTAAAAACGATGAAATTTCGCTCTGTGCCAAAGAGGAGATTGAAGTTCAAAGTACTGTGAAACAATGAAAATCGTATAGAAAAACCCTGAGGGGGCCCGGGTGTGGAAAAAAGGGAAGAAACGGCGAAAATAAGATTTTTCCTCGTCAGAGTTTCGCGCGACCAGCTGCCGCGAAAAAGCTCCGTGCGACTTTACGACGGGAGCTTTTCATAATGAGATTGATAATCGTGGACCGAAAATAAGATTAAAATGCAAGGTTTTTTCATCGTTTCGTTTTAATTTTTTTTTTTGCTCTCATTCGAGCATGCTTCAAATATTTGCTCTGGTAAATTTTGTCTCAACGATCACTTTTCATTAAGAGAAACAGTTTAATTTTATATTATGATTTAAATCCGATTATGCTGTTATATTTTCAATATTATAATTCCGTTTGAATTTGGAAAGATTTTCTTTTTATATATTTACTTCAGTTTAATTTTAATACTCTGTTGTTTTCAATTTAATGAAGATTTTCTTATTTTTTTAAATATACAAATACCGTATTTAAAGTATTAACAATAATCTTTTAAAGAAAACGTTTATAGATTAATTTAAATTCGAATATTAATATTATTATAATAAAAAAACATATTGTAAACATTTTTACTTGTATGAGTGGAAATTTCTTTCAAGGTACATTTTGATATTAATACTTTTAGATACGCAACTTTCATACAATCAAAATAATTAAAGTTAATATGAATAGTTTTGTCAATAAGTTCTTAACACATTTTAAAAAAACATTATAAAAAAATTTAAAATCATAAAAATCGATACAAACATACAACAACGCAATCAAACGGAATAATTCGAAATCCTACAAGAAAAACTGAAATCTATCCAAAATAAAAAATCAAACCACTCTTTCCGACAAAGAAAAACATTTCTAAATCTTATTGAACCGAACACCGAGGGTTAAAACCGGTGGCACAACCCAAGACTCGTTGGCCCTTTGTATTCAAGTCAGATTGCTTTGTTTCCCCGTGTTGTACACAGAGCGGCTCCTTACCACTCAATCAAAATGAATTGAGTGCGTTCCCGCCTCGGCTGCTGAAACTCATGAAATATTTTTATTTCGTACGTGACCGGAATCTGCTGAAAGCCGGAGAACCGGAGGGTTCGCCCGGGCCGTGTCAACCCGAGACGATAATGACGACTTTTCATGCAAGAGGGGCAACCAAAACGGAAAAATAAAATAAAGGTAGGGTGTTCCGATGGACGATTTCGAATTTCAGATGATAATGTTATAGGGTCCACGAATCGATTGTAGGTTTATATATTTTAATGCAGAATCGGATTTGATATTTTATATTTTCCTATAAAGGCTTTTTTGAACTTGGTGTTTTAAAATCGAAATTAATGTAGTACTGGTGCGGTTTTCCGTTCTTCGACAAAGCGGTATGAAAGTGTTCCATGGCAGGTCCAAAATATTATAATATCGTATTATGCTGATACTTTGAGCTCGTTTTGAACTTTTCGTGCTCGTTTTTGAAAGTCGTTTAAAGTACAGTTTGTTTTCGGCCGATCTCTCAATTAACGTTCTAATATATGCTAATGCTAATATTAGTCCTATTGAATTTTTCATTTTGATGAAGTTGTATTTTGTGCGAAATGTGCAAATAAATTGACGAAGAAGTTTTAATATCTAAAAATAAAAAAATTAAGGTTTGATTAGCGCCATTCTAATTTCAATTTAAAATTAAATGACGAAATGTAATACATTATTTCCTGAGTATGTTATTAAAACACCATTTTATATTTTTTCATTTCAATTGATATCATAAAATGAAACACAATCGCTTTATATACCCTTTCAAGAAACTTGGATAGAATCATGAAGAAAGAAAAAATAATACTCAACATGAGAATACATTTTCTGCAACGGTTCAAAACAACTCCATTGATTTGGAAAAAACCCTTTGTTTTCAAATCTAAAAGCATCGATGAAAACCAACCAATGTACAAACATATAGATGCACACACATTACAGGGAACATATCGATACTTTTAGAAACGATTTTTTTCTTTCAATACAGCTAGTTGTATACAAGAGACGAGTGTTTTTCCGATGGGTAGTCATTAAGGAGCGCCTGCGAGACTCCCCGATGAGAAAAATGCGACTTTTTCTCCATTTCTCGAACGGTAGAGATAGAACAATGGACGATTTGTCAGATTTTCCCCCATCATCAGCGAAACGGGCAATAAACGAGTTCCGTGTCCCCGGTGTAATAATAACGATGGCGAATAAAACTGTAAACTTTGCCTTCAGCTACATCAATATACGCAATCTATTATACGGAGCTTTTATATGCCAAATGGGCTGTATACATTTCCAAAAAATCTCGAGATCTAAGTTGGTGATTCAGATGAGTCAATCCAATGTTTATTACCGATTTGAATGTGTCATTGGATACAGTTAGTATCTTGATAAATTATCGTATTTATTTAAATTATCTGCTGTATAAATATAACCTTTCCATATTTATTATAATATAAAAAAATATTTATCTTGTTATGCTGATGAACTTTTATAAATAATCAAAAGCTTTCATTGAAAAAAAAAATACAAAGGAAAACAACCAATTTTTCTACTCAACAACAATCGTAGTTGGTCCCTTTGGCTAACAAACAACTCATATAATACACAAGCACTTCGGCGAAAGTTAAAACGTCTCTGACAGAGATCCTCCTCCATATCGAAATTGACGTTTTTTTTCCTTGAGAGAAACCGAATAAAGAGATTTCGTCTCGTCCATGTTTGTTCAGCCGACTGGCGATCAGTATCGTATCGTACGTGTAATACATTACATATAATACATGTGTGCGTCCAGGCTCGTATACGGTATACTAGTATATTGACGTTTACGCTTAACAAACTTTTCCTATTAGCCGGTAGTTTTCTCTCGAAGATAAACAATGATTAGATACGATGGTTCGCCCGTTCGTTTCGATAAGATGTAACTCGATCCATATCTGGGAGACTGTTAGCAGAAATCGACTATAAGCTCGTTTCGTGTCAAAGTAGTTCCGTGTCGAAGCGTAAAACTTACTTGTTTAATGCCATTAAATATGCATCGTTCGTGCGATAGTTACGAACTATAATATATACATGGGCGTACATGAAAACATCTGATATCATTTTTTTATCCATAAATGAATTTGATTTTCATATGAAATTTTCCGCAAAATTTATTTTACTGTCAATTTTCAGTTGATACATTCAATGGGAGTTTGCTGCATTTCTATAAATTGGACAGGCGTCAGATGGGTGCTTTCTTATGCATCGCCTCCAATGACGTACCACCAGCAGTCAGCAAACGAATCACCCTAAACGTGAACTGTAAGTACCGAAAACCTTATATAAACTATATCCAGAAATACCTCACAAACTATCCCATCGACATCCAACCTAATTATTTTAATATATTCGCATAAAAACGGACACCTCGAAGGCGAGAGCGGGTCCGACCTTTGTGAATATCTCCGCACGCGCCCGCCCATTATATATTCAGTTTGGTCCGCCGTGATAAAAGCGGACAATGAAATGGTCATTTGAATTTGCCCGGGGAAATTTGAATAATTAAACCGATCGTCTTAGCGAGTAGGTGGGCGGGATTTCTGGGCGGCCCGGGACCGCGCTGTCACACGGAATTCGCTACGATGCGGTGTGGTGGACCGAGTTCCTCGTCTCGCTAGGACTTTTTGGGTACGTCGTGGAACTGGAGGCTTTGTGTGCTTAGTGGGATATATGCATATGAAGTGAGTCCGTTCGATGAAAGTATTCGGCGTGTAAGCCCGTCCGTTATAATGTGGGCATAGGCCGCTCTCGGGTGCGAGACTTATACGCTTTCGAAAGTTAATAGTTCTGGTGGAGTTGATAAAAATAATTTACGGAATTATTTTTGTTAAAAAAAATAAGAAGCTGAAGCTTAGTATAATATGAAAGTGAGGAATTTATGCGTATGAGTCTTAATGTGATGAAAGTATTCAGCGTGCGAACTGATCCTTTTTGCATATAAATTTTTGTGAGAGTATCATATTATATAATATTTGTATTAAAAATAACTCGGAATAATGTTACAGTTTCCCATTATATAATGTGTGTTGTGTTGATATTAAACTGTGTAAAGATTATGCGATCTACTCGAAAATACCTGGGCGTAAACGGGGACTTTGTAGAAAGCCGGTCAATGTATGTAAATATTTTCATTAGAAGTTTTAATGTTGGCTTACTTTGATAGTGTATATTCATTATCTTTATCGATTATATAATACGTTAAATAATCTGAAAATTTATAGTGAATATTTTACAAAAATCGCATCAATTTATACAGAAAATTCTCCTGATTATACCAAGCAACAAAGTGAGCTTTATTTACCGAATTATTAATTCGCTGACTCCGATCTATAAACTGAGAGTACTCTTTGCTTGTTCTCAGCGAAATGGGTAATGAAGCAATTTCTCAACAAAACAGCACAATAAAAGCGCCTTTATCAGCGTTTTGCCTATTAAAACTTTATGTATTTCACTCAGAATTTCCCCCCCATTCACCAATAATATAATAATAGATCGACACAAATCGACGACTCGGCTAAATTTTCATTGTTGTTTTCAGTTGCTCCGACAGTAAAGGTTCCCAACCAGTTATTGGGTGCACCTCTGGATACTGACGTACAATTAGAGTGCTATGTGGAAGCCTTTCCGAACACTATCAATTATTGGATCAAAAATAGAGGAGAGATGCTTTTGGATGGGTAAGTTGAGAAAATTCCATCAATTCAGTCACATTCAATTATTTTAAACTGATTCAATGATACGATTATGCTCCATACTGTACATTTGTAAACATATGATTTGTATATATAGGCAGTTAGTTGTACAGGCTTTGCTGCACAAATGCGCATTCATACGCGCTTTATTGGATTTTACTGGAACATGGTTGCACACACAATGCAACTACGTTCCAGGATACATCTAAACTTAAAAATTTGCTTTGAGAATATTTTGGTTAAAACTCCACGAAATTTTCACAATTTTGTCAATCATACCTGACGAACCGCCAATATCCACACGTTCAATACCGAGAATTGAACGCGATCATTTTTTGAGCAAAAAAACTTCAAATGATCCAAAACTCATTTCGCCTATAAAATCCAACACATGTTCGCTCGCGAGCCAGCCAAATGCAATCCGAAAATTAGCAAGCGTCGGCGAATATCCGAAAATATATGTAATATATATACATTACAAAATTTTTCTTCGCATCTGGCAAACATAGGCGGTGGCCATTCGCGCGAATTAGATCGACATAATTAAATTCAACCGCTGAAATTGTTCACGGGCCGCGAACTCGGTACTAACAGCCAAAAGCGGGGTTGGTTGGTTGGCAGACGGGTATCTGGGGTAGGTAGTGGGTAGAAAGCAGTAGGTGGATGAGGGTTAAGCAGAAGGACGACTGTTTCAGCTGGGATGGTTCGCTGCTGAAAACTAGCGATGTTGCTGGGAGAGCCTTTAAAGGTGTGCCTTACCGCAACGGTGCGAAAGCTTTAAAGATACGTCTCGAATACATAATTTTGTTTGTATAATATATGTTTTAATATTTTTTCACCTGTTCCACATTTACGAAGTTAGAAAGGCAAAAATTTTTATATTTCATTCCTGCATTTACCAATAAAAATAAACATCATATATTATATTATTCCAAAATAAAATTTTTTTAGAAAATCACATAATTAAAAAAAAAATAGAAAAATCCTTCGACATTTGTCTAAAATAACTCAATTTTAACATAATAGCACAACACTGGGACAATAACAAAAACAAATTATCTAACGACCCAATCACCATTCATGCATGTTTTTTTTTTACACATCACTCGACCCATTTGCGGACGGAACGCGTAGATATTTATTTTCTTGAAAAAAAAAAACTCCGAGGCCTAGATAGAGCAAACACCCACTCCGAAGGAGGCCATTAAAGGCTACTCAATTTGAGCGAATGGACGAGCGGCAGACGTGTTATTTGGCCCGGCCGGAGCTTTGTTTGACTTAATCTCCTAATCAAATGGACCTAACTAAATAAGTCGCCGACAATCCGCATTGTCCGCGCAACAAAGGGATACTTACACATTTTTGTTTCGCATTTCCACAAATTAGTTTCCCGAGCCCCGTACTTTATGCGGCGTCCGCGTGTGCGTGCGCCAATTCGTGACAGAGCGTGTATCCGTTCGGTTTTGTCGTGCTTTTGTAATGTTTGATCGATAAAAGCGCATTCGCGAATGAAGTTATCGAAAAATATTACCGGCGGAATGATTGGGTTTTGTTATTGGTGCTATTGTATCTAGGTTGATTGTTGGGTGTAGGCGAACACGCGAACGATTATGCGAATATGTTAAATTAAAGTTTATTATAAATATATATTGAACTTAATGAAAATATACTTTTTTCAAAAATAAAAGATTCGAAACTATAGAAAAATGAATCGTACATCGTCAATACAACAATAACAGAGCAGAACAGCGCCACAGATAACAAACGTTGAGTTTTTTCGTTGATGTTTTTATTTTAAGCTCTGAAACATAATATTTCCGCGGTGAATTAAGTCTGAAACCGTACCTCTGGATACGGTGCACCTACCCATATACAATATAAAACTGAAACGCGTTCGTGTGGCAGTTCCCGAGGGAGATTACCTCGCGCAAGAGCCTCTCCGACTCGTCAGAGACGCAACCGAGCGTTGCAGATTAAGCCCTGAAACAGATGCAGGCGTGATTGTTTCAGAAAACAAACCGATAAGTCCCCGAGTCCCATTTCGCGTTTCAGGATTTTGATTACAACGCCCGCACAAAGCCCCCCCCTACCAATCTGCCCCCATCTTTGGGCTTTCGTTCAATGTTTCCGCAAAATATTTATTTATTCATGAGAACGCGTTTTGTGCGATTTCGCACGAATATTTGCTGTGCTTGACCGTTTAATTGTTATTTTTTTTATAAAATGGTTTAAATATAATCAAATTAGATACGGTGATCCTTCAAGTTGACATGTTTTATGAAAATTTCACTTTTTTTTAATACTTTTACTTTATTAAAAGTTTCAATGTTTTAGGAAAATATTATTATGAAATGAGTATTGTTATAATAAAATTGTCTCTGGAATATTTTCCGATCCGTTCAATATTTAAAAAAATTCATTTTTCGTGAAGAAAATATCACGTTCTATCAACATTCGCATTTTAATCCCTTTTCACACGGCATCCATGAGATTCATAACGACACCCCTAATTCCCGACCACCATAACAGAGCACGAGCTTTCTCTCATCGAGGCCGACTTAATAAAACTCTCTTTCTGCAACCAAAGGAGGGTGGGATCCGAAAAAAAAAAGGTGCGGCATGAAAAAAAATGAGCCGACTAATTACGCTAATTTCTGCGTCTCCTTCACTTTTTATCCCTGCCTACCTCACCCTGTGGCCAAGCCTCCACGGTGGTTCTGGTCCCTCAGGAGATTGGCTTTGTCTGCTCCTTTGTCGTCATCCCTCAACAAGTGGTTTACGGAGCTGTCTTCGGATTCAGTGGTAGGTGGTTGGAAGGGCGTCGGACGAAATGCAAATTAAAACTGTCGAGTTGAAATCTGCGGTCGCCTTTCGCTTAATAGGAAAACTTCCTTTGAAATGAAATTATAATAAATATCGTTTCATACTCAGTGAGAGGCGAATGTTTATGTGTTTCTCAATAGAAATTAGGGATAGAAAACATGTGGAAAATAATCGTAAATAATACAATGAATGGTTACGGTTAGTACATTTTCATATCACTAGTTATTATTATATTAAATGTAATGTTAGTGAAATGTTTTATGCTTATGCCACATTGTCGTCAAAGTTTGAGAAACGCTGCGCCGAGGCTAACAAGATATCGTTTAACCGCTCGCTGAAAAGTCACTTCCGTCCCTTATCTCCAGAAACCGCCTCTTTTTATTTTTTTTATTTTTCCCCTAATACTTGTTTTAAATAACGCATGCCGCCTTTTTCTCCCGAGTCAAGAAAAAAACTTTCCCTTTTTCTTTTTTCATATAAAACGGCGTACAAAAGACGTTTTTATCATTTCATAAAATATGATAATGAGACCCGTAACTATTTTTTATTATAAAATAATATCGTTACAACCCCACGCGGAGTGGGGCACAGAAATGTTATAAATATTCAAATGAGACTGTAGTAAATGCTTAATGTTGAAATTTATGGTCCGCAAGTCATGTAAATTTTATACACTTAAACATTGTAACATTATAATGATGCTTATAAATTCCGCAATAAAAATTTTCATGGAATTTTTATAAATTTCTCTAATTACAACTACCGGGCGTTTTACTTAACGAGAATTATAAATTTTTCGAATATTAAGCAGTTTACACTTGAAAGTCTCAGAGATTTCTTTGAGATTTTTAACTACTCTTGATAGACAAAAAATGTTTTTCTATATTTTTTTATATGAACTTTTTTTATCAATACACTACACGCAAAGTCGAATGATGTAGTTTCAGTTCATGTTCTAGTCAATAAATTTTAAGAGAGTTCGTTTGTAACAACACTTAATATTATATAATACTTGACTCAAACTTCAAATTTCTGAATCAAAGTAACTCGTCTTCAGTTAGACTTCAAACATAGTAACCAAACTTCAAAGTACTTCGATGAAAATTATTTATAAAGTTCACAAAAACTTTTCATGACTATTTATGGGCAATATAAGCAATTAGGAACAAAAGTGCAGGCGTGTATGGTCCGCAGGGGTCGTAAACTGACGCAAATCTGACACGTTCATGTTTGAATTGATTATGCAGATGCGCAGTCATCCTCACGCGGCATCAATCCTCATGATGGATGACGACGAGTCTTAGAAAAAATAATATAAAACAAACAAGGAGACGACCGGAGTCCCCGGGGCCAGTCCGACGATAAATCATAATCCTTCAGCCAGGAGAGCCCACCTTCCTTTCCATATTCCGAGGCTGAAAATTGATTTTCGAGTGGGTGCGACGCCCTGAAAAATTCTGCACTGCACTCTGCTATAAAAACACTGACGCGCACCCTCCGCAGTTTGTATAATACGTGATATGCGATTTATTGTTTGGCGAAAGAAAGCGACCGAATCATGCGATGTTTTTGTCGGTAATGTGTTTTCGATTCGACTTTTCAATTTTGGAATACAATATAGGGTAGTTTATCTGTGGATATTGTTATTGAATTTAGGTGGAAATATTCGAGCCAATATCAGATATTTTGGATGTCAAATCAAATACATTTCATCTCAATATTTTATATCATAGTACAATTCAAATGAATGTGGACGTGATTTAATTTAATAACTTTTTTTGAAACAACTAAGGTATTTTTTCAAAATTCGCAAACGGCGCATTAAAAATTAAAACCGAAATGTCCCCAACTCGTTTGAATTTTTGGATTTTTTTCATTCTTTCTTAAACTTCGTTTCAGTTAAATCGTTGTCTTTTTTTCGTTGAAACGAAACGTTGAATTCCAGACGGTACCATTTCTGGGCAAATAACTTAGTTGAAATGTGACTCCTGAGAACTTGAAAACATCTACCGCGGGACGCAAAAAATATTTTATTTTTTAATATTCGAGCACTTTAATGTAATAACTTTTCAAACGTGACAGTTTTTCGTAAAAGTTACCACAGTTTTGATACGGCCCATGGCTAAGCGTGGCTATACAACAATGTATTAGTAATTCAAAGCTTGAATAATTTTTTTGAATGAAAATTTTACATATATATTTTATGGTAAATATGATTCAATCTAACGTTATTGTGAATAATAATCATTATTATAACGATCGAATTTTTTGAAGAGTATGATACTACATATTTATTAAAATTATCTTTCGTTATGGATAATTATCAAAACTAGTAGAGTACTCTAATAATATTTCAAACTATTAATACATTTTCGTGTTTGTTTCTATATGATTAACCTAGTTTACATTTTATTAAAAATATATACAAATCATCTAGTTTACAAATAATATGTAGGTACTACAATTCAAATATGTTTCTTACAACATATCATCCAAACGATTCCATCAAACATCGATAATTTTTTTTTTAATTTTCAGGCCGAAGTACGCAATAAGGGAGGAAAGGTCCTCATATAAGGTGTTCATGTGGCTGGTGATCAGGAAGTTTTCAAGTTCAGACATAGGCACGTACAACTGTGTGTCTACCAACTCGCTTGGGAAATCTGAGGGAACGCTACGGCTGTATGGTGAGTGCACCAACCACCCCCATCAGACCCACCCGCTCTCGACAACCCCTGCAAAAACCACCCACGATTCCACACTGACACACTTCTTCACGTGGCCGAAAACTCTCGAGTCTCGTTCCCATCTCGAATTAACCTATGAAAGTGCGCAAACTTCGCATCGGACGAAGTTTCAGTTTTACAAGCGACTGAAAACACTCCGGCGCCGTAACGAAGCGCTTCAGCGCGCCGAAACGAAACACTAAACTTTGGCATTTCAATAAATATTAAAACAAATTGTACGTAATGTTAATGCCGAGCGAGCTCGGCTCTGATAACGAGCGCGTCTACACGTTGTGTGATTAAATAATGAAAAGTGTCGCAGGAGATGTGCGTGAAACTAAGCGCCGGGGAACTTTTCAATTATTCGCAATCGGTTGCGTGGTTCGTTTTCTGTGTGGGGGGCTTTTTGCGCTTTATGTGTTTGTGCGGGTCATCGATGGGTTGAATTAATAGGGAATTTACTTTTGATTGTGTTTCGTGCGATTTAGTATCGTTGATTACACACAAATGTTCAAATCGTATGGTCGATCGCATCCGATGTTGGAATTAACTGTATCGCTATAATTTTTTAATAGCGATCGCGACACGAACATGGTTCGAATCGATTCTAACGCGATTACTATAATACGAACTACACTTTACAATATCACAAGGAATAAAAGAAAACAATTAAAGATAATTAAGATAGATTAAGATTATTAGATATTAAGTGAAAAAGGTATACTTGAATCGAAATCACAGCGATTCAGACTTGACGTAATTTCGGTACAAGTATATGGTTTTTAAACACATTCGAATAAGTTACTAAAAAAGAATGTTATTAAATACATTATTTATTTCGTTTGACGTTTTTTCGAATAGTTTTTATTTTTATTTTCAAGAATTCAATTATGAGAAGATTACAATCGATATTAAAATCATCGACTTGTGAGCAAGATTCGCTTAAATTTATTAAAAAATATATCTTATTAGCGGTAGACACGCGATAGAACAATTTTTCTCATTATTTTTATTTTTTCATTATTTCTTCTTCGTAAGTATAACATAATAGATACGAAACCATGAATAGTTAGCGCGAAAAATAGATCGGCACGCTCGGTGCACTTAACCTAATCTAAAAGTTATTATAATTTAGACGAGCGGCTTATCTGCACTATGTTTGCCGTTTGTTGAATATTTTTTTTATTTAATCTTTTTCATAAATTAAAAAAAAAACAGTACGATCATCCTTCTTTCTTTTTCTTTAATTTTTTCTTTTGCAGAAATAAAAATTTACCCGAACCTTCCTCACGGGTCGAACGATAATCACGTCAACATTTTGGGAGGTGAGTTTAGTATTGTGATACATACTAAGCTTAGGCTGTCTTGAAAATTTTTGTATGAAAATATTGGAATCGAAAAAGAGGACAGCCTAAGTTTTTGTTGTTGTGTATTTTCTCACTTGAATTATCTCACCTTATCGATCATCACATACATAAAATCCACATTTGTTGTCTGTTTTTCAATTCCAAACTCTTTCATCATCTTTCACCTCGATGTGTAAAAAGTACGCATTTTACAATTAGCACGCCCAAATTTTTGACTTACATAAAAAAAAACATTCATGTAATGTGTACGTGACATAATTTGATTTAGCGCACCACCTTTAAATAACGGCTTGTATAATATTTGTTTATTTTAATTCCTATGTCATTTTATTATTTTTTTCACAAAGGCGACGCGACGTTTTCGCTTTGTAAATTACATTTTCGCAAATTCATATTTTAGATATGTATTATTGTATATGTGTGTGTGTATGCACTGTATTTTTTCATATTTTTCCCTCGTTTTTTCTATTTTATTTTTTTGAAGCTGCTGCGTTAATTTCACGCTTCGCGAGTCGCATACAACTCGCGTGACCCGCGAATCAAACACCACGTGGGTCGCAAAATTAAACAGAAATAATTTAAATTTACAATGCGACATTAATTTTTTTACGCAATAAAAACTTCCCTTTTCTCTAATTTGAATACGCAAATTTTTTTTTTGCATTACGCAATGTGAAAATCCCTTTTTTCAATTTTTCAATCCAGACGAACGCAGCATCACGAATCATTATATTTACTTATATGTCAACTTTTGATGCATTAAGTATTCGTGGATCAACAATGTTTGTAATTCCTGGAATTTTATTCATTTTTTTAATCTCAAATACTTGTTTTTTTTTTAAGAATCCAATGCATCAATAGTATCCACCATTGTATTATACATTTTTTTATAATTGGCAGCTTTAAATTTGATCACATATATTTTTAAATATATACCAAAATGATTTAAATTTATTGTTATATTTTTATTTAGGACTCGCTGAAGCGGCCCGAGGACACAATTCTCGCACCAAGGAACTGTCCAACATGAGCTCGGGGGCTGAAAGACTTCGTTCATCATCATCAGTCCTGTTCTCCATATTAGCCATCGTATTGTCGTCGATAATAAGATGACCACACTCTGTGTGCATCTTCCGTTAATGGACATGTTCTTTTGTAACCGCTAATCGTGTTTAATGTACTAATTATTCGTATTCATATGCAGTCAATATACATAGTTTACAACTAATTAAAAACCAATTATCGTAATGTGGATGAATTATTTACGTGTCCAAAATAACTAATGCCAATGCTTCTATAATTATCCTGTGTACGGAATCAAATTTGTAATGGATCGAACGGATGGTGATAAATTTTTGTGTTCAAATTCAATTTATTGCCGTCCGTCCGAAACGACGCAACTTTCATAATAAACATACTCGCATTATTATATTTTAGTTAGTTTTGTTTTCAGCAGAGTACAATAAAATCTGTTTTATCTCGTAATGTGTATAAATTTGATATTTATGAAAATGTAGAATTATTGTATGTTCAGCCGATATAAAATTTCGATATGAACGTAAAATGATGTGAGATAAAAATTATATTATAAAACAATATGACTGTGAAATATAATAAAGATTTTAATTATAATCGACTTGTAAATAGAATGTAATTGCCAAGTTATTAATTTAAAACGGAATGTGTGCTGAAAGAATCAACCATTTGAAAATTACATAAAAACACATTGCACTTCACATGCACACGAAACGTACACCGACCGCAAACTATCTAAATCGAAATATGCAAATCAACGTCATATTTATAGCATATATTACTTTTACCATCCACCAGGGAATACCATATTTACCGATAATAAACTACACCGCTCCTAAAACGCTCCAATTCACTGCGGAATGCGTCTAATATTCAAATGCACGTCCTCTAGTTCTTTGGCGGACGAGCTTCATCTGCATCTGAAACGCTCTTTCAGTATCTTCTCGATCGTTTCCGCATTGCAGAAAGTACGTACATGGGCACAAAATAGGACCGAGTGGTAAATTTTCAGACCGCACATCGTATATTTCAGGGACGGGGCGTATTAACATCGCACCCTCGTCACCTCCTAAATCTGGCTTAACTCATATTATGTTTCAATTGTCTAGTCCTTGCAAATGTTGTGTTACGGAATTGTGACGGGTCATACTTCTAAATCAACGGTCATAAGCTATAAAGGTTGTTTATTAACTGTTGAAAGGGTAAAACCGACGTAGTAGTGTTCGTTCAATAGATTTTTTCGTTTTGATATATGAATTCTTACCGCGAATAATGTGGTATCTGACAGTTGTATTTTAAAGTATTCAAGAAAAATTTTTTTTTATTAAATGTCGATATTTTTATTTTTGAAAATATTTCTTCATACATCCATTTTATTTGAATTCAAAAATTTCCAAATTATATGCAAACAATAAAAAAATCGATGATTATATAAATATTCATGCAAACGAAAATTTTATATAATTTCACCAAAAATCACTCACATGTCATATAGGTCAATCATACTTAAAAACTTGTTATTCCACTGATAATAATTATATGACAAAATACAACAATAACGTTGAATTATCAATAGAAATAGAAAAGATCGAATTTTTTTACAGAGGAAACGAATGATATGACAACATAGAACGTTATTCCGCGAAAAAAATGGATTTGGAATGCATATCGGATTCATGTTGGAAATATTTAGTTCATTTTCAAAAACAAAAACATATTACGCAATAAAATTTCCGAAACCCGATTCAAATTATAACCGTTCATCGATCGACCGCAATTATTGCATGTGCCGAACAACAACAAAATTCCAACGAAAGCTCCCGCCAAATTTTTCATTAATAAACCGCGAACCGAATCGACCGTCATTTTTATATTATTTCACAACGATCAAAAAGCTACCCTCGTCGAACCACAATCGGGCGATTCGCACGGAGATTACTCGACCGTTAATTATCGCAGTTGAAATTCCGCGACTCCGGCTTATCATAGTCGGCGATTCGCAAACGGCCATTGTGCAATCCAGTGGTACGGAACCCGATTAGAGAGCCCTTCGGGAGCTTTAATTAGCACACATTAATCTCTCGACGAACTGCATCGTCTCGATAATGGCGTGCTCGGAATTTGCGCCGTGTTATTATGGCCGAGTGTGGACGCGCGATTTGTTTGTGGAAAAGGATAGATTGTCATAAACAACGGAGGCGGATATTAAATTTCTGCCGATTTTCTTTCTCGTATAAATCTAGTCCGAGTTTGTCATATAAATGCTGCGTGAAAGTGACGTTTCGCGAGCGGACCGTGAAAAAAAAAAACGGAAATGAAACGAACGCTATCGAATCTCTGTATCGATAAATTCGTTCGAATCTTATCCTCGTTTAATTTTCGTCGATTAATCTTGAAATTCTTAAATCATTTTTTTTTTCAGTCGACGTCCGTTACGTTCGCGTTTCGTTTTAAAGAGCTTTCACGCGATCTGGCTTATCTCGTTTCGGGAAAATAGAATTCGCAATCGCTTCAAGTGCGCCATAATTCTTGCACGGAATCCGAAAGCGTTAAAAAATATGGCAGTTTGTCATGTTATTTTCGGATATTTTTTAAAATATAGCCTCTTTTTACATAGACGTTAATTAATCGCCGATTAAAGTATCAGTATATAAAGCGAAGCGCGTCATTAAAATGTATCTGCGCGAGTTTAAAACGACAAAAGCCTTGCACTTGCAGTACTCAAAGGCAGCAAAGCTGCCTTTACCCCGTCGGTGTCAACTCGACACTTGCACACGTGAAAAATGCAACCGCATCGCAAAGAAAGGCCTTTGTTTGACACTCTTTTTTTTGTTCTAGTCTCTTCTGCAGTTTATCATTCGCATTCTGCACGGGTGCACTCGGTGAATATTTGCATACATTTTCACTAGAACACCAAAAGGCGTCACACGGAAGTTAACTAGGGTTACCGCTGTTGTTTTCATGTTAATTTTAAGCACACATCATTCGCATACACTACAATATTTTCATAATATATTTTATTTTATTCATTTTATTTAAATAAATTCAAATTTGAAATATATTTTTTTATTAAAAGAGACTGAAATTGCAAAAAGAAAATGCTTATTCGGAAAAATAATTTTCAATTTCATTTTTTAAAGGTTTTCATTTGGAAGGAATGTATTTCAAAAATTTCATCTAATAAAAATGGAAAATCTATTCTCAGATATTCACGGACAAATCGACGAACTGTATTCGACACATATTTGTATAATATTTATAACATCACTTACATCTTTAGGATGAGATTCAATAATGAGCGAATACACATCCATATCCAAGCTCACGTTTACGTTCACTATAGAGCCTTCGGACACATTAGTCTGATTTGCGACGCGAAAACGCTTACGTAACTAGGTAGATCGAAAAAAAGAGTGAACGCAACCGACGCAAGCAACACAACGGCCATGGAAATGGTGTCGTTTGAGCGATAGATATTGCTCTCGACTCGACGCGCCATACTTTATCGTTTTAGCAACTCAAATCGGACCAATTCATCCGGAGTCTTATTTCGCGCTTTCTTCTATTGATTAATTTCGAACACTTCCGATCATCCCCACACACGAAACATCACCACTGCTCAACACTCGCCATCCGCGAACCTCAACCTTTCACCGGCGATTAACCCATCGAACAACAACCCCATCAAAACACTGCAACAACAAAGCCCATGCATCACCGATTACGACCATCAACCATTACACAACAATCGCGTCCCGAGCGCGGCCATTGTCCCCCCATTGCACGCACCTCCCGCGCAATTCGGCAATCGCGATAATTGTTCGCGATAATTGCTCGCGACAATTACGACGACAAATTGTCCGACAAACGCGCCAAGGACGAGGATTTATGCGTTTCGGCCGGCGCAATTGTGTCGCCGATTATTAATACGCCGCGGCGCGAATTAATTCGTAGGCCGTTCGGCGATTCGCAATGCGGCCGAAATGTTATTATACGCTCGGGCTGAGTGTCCGCATGTCGTGTGCGCTATTGTCGTGTGTGTATGTTGCATATGCGTTCGGTTCGTGACCGTTTGTGTTTGACAAATATCTTTTGCGAGTGCGTTGTGCGGTGTTGTGGCGCGAGTGTTGATTTTGACGCTTTTTCGGGCTTAGATTTTCATGGGGGTATAATATAATAATTTTATGCTTGACGAGTTTGTTTTGGGGCTGTATCAAGATTAGGAAATTTTCATCGTTTTATCTGCTCGTTATATAATATAAAAAAATCATAGAGTGCAATTCTAAAAATATATATATAACCAAATCATTCATACAACTTTGATGGTCATTGTATAATGATTTTATAATATAACAATCGGTACAGGAACAAGTTTCTTAGGTACTATCTGAGGTTTTCACAGATCAATTCTGAAAATGTTATATCAATTGAATTTGATGGATTTGAATTAAAATCGATTCATAGCCGATCTGTTTTTTTGTCAAAAATTCATACGTATTTGATTGAAAAATATGATATGTTTATTTGAATTTTTGTATGTATGTGTAGTTGAGAGATATGGGTATATTTTTGATTGGATTTTTGATTGATTTTTCGCGTTACGCATGATATAACTCCCGATTAAAAATCATAAAAGTTTCGAAAAATTCAGCACAACATTTCAATTTTATTTTGTTTACTCTTATGATGAAATTCATTGAACCCATTGTATATTTATTACTGTGTACGAGTTGGTTTCCAAAGGCCTAAATATTTTATATGGTTTCA
>JAOXNN020000036.1:4245788-4269228 GCA_028571205.2 Hydropsyche betteni | reverse complement strand
AATTCATTGAACCCATTGTATATTTATTACTGTGTACGAGTTGGTTTCCAAAGGCCTAAATATTTTATATGGTTTCACGTGTATGCATGCTACTTGCGTACCTTTTTACGTTTGTATAAGCAATTTTTTTTCAATTTAAGCAAAATATATAGATGATTGTGATTGCTTGAACGAACCGTGTAAATATTACTAAATATATAATATTAAGCATAAAGGAGTTCTCTAAATGATTATTGTATAATGCTATTAATTTTATGCATAACCGATAAGTAAGATGGTGCCAAATTAAATTAATAATAAATGTAAATAGAATTGTGATCATTAAAACGATTATGATTATATTTATTGAAAGCATAGCTTACAATTTCATTTTTGTTTCGAAGACATGTTATTGAGTTTTGTTTCATTGTTGAATATTTTATTTTGATTGACGGGATTTAATTTGTTTTGTTCATCCAGGTTGCCAATTGTTATTTTTGGATTTTATACTAAATATTTAAAGCAATTTAAGTCATTCATAAATACCATGGATATTACTAAGCAAAGGATCGTAAGAATTTTTAATATATTCGCATATATTGTAATTACGTTCCCTCCAAAAATATTTTAAGAATCCTTCAAAGAATAATTTGTTTTAATTTATTTTCTGTCGTCATCCATCAAGATAGAAATGAACAAATGTGATTTTCTAGGAAAAATTCACAAAACGTCATTTGTATCTAATTGAAATTGTATACATAAAATAAAATGATGATACTGATTTTAGTTGTTTCATTCTACTGTCCAATCATGAATTTTCACCATAATTTATTTACCAACACTAACGTTAGAAAAGCAGCCCCCGAAGTAATAATGTAGAAAAACTACAAATTTAATGGTCGTTGATCGTAAATTTTGTCAGCAGAGTTACGATACGCCACTTCGAAAATTACACCTACAACTGTTTACAAAACTATAATACAACTTTCCGTATTTTATGCCCTCCCTGATTGCTGGCTCTGAAATGTAAATTCGTGAAATTCTCAGGAATATTATACGCTTGAAAAAATTTTCACTAAAAAATAATATTTTATTCAAGCTAGATATTAAATTTATGATTATGAAAAAGCATTGAAAATCTGATAAAAAAATAAACTCGAATATTATTGTTTTTGTATCAATTACTTTAATAAAAGAATTTAAAAGGTAAGTGATCTATTTTTCATGACTTCGAAAAAACACACTCAAGCGAATGATAAAAAAGATTGCTCTTGGAAATTGTGAAAATTTGCAAACTAATAAAAATGTTGATTTTCCTTCGGCAAACGAACGCTATATAGAGATTGAAAATTCGCCTCTTCATCAATCTTGGGAGCCGATAACGATTTTGCAAGTAAAATGAACCCTCATTAATCATTCATACATACGTATATGATTACGGCGCGTCTAATTTCGTTTGTTTTTATTTACAAATTCAACTTGATAACATTCACCGCCTATTGTATTAAATATTTTGAATATTTTGAACACGGCTGGTCCATACACCTAAAAACATTTCAATAAAAGTTTCGATCAACTATGACTCTCATTTTCCATATCCAATATAATCTCCGGGCTTTTGCAAATGAGCTAAATTAAAAAATCATTGACTAATGAAAAAACCGCGATGGGGGTCGTCGCTTTTTTCCGCTCGACAGCGAACGAATATTGATATTACGTAAGAAAAAATTGAAAGAAGAAAGGCAAGAGAAAGTCACCATCACAGTTTCGTAACATTATAATATCGCGAATGCGAAATTCATTAAATAATACCCGGCGGCCTTTTCGATGGGCGCCAATAATGGATCTCGAAGGCGGCCCTTGAATGGTTAATTTCGATCGTTGATTAGTTTTTCGGGCCTATTACCCAGTCCGCCCTTCACTTTCGCAAGAATTCGAAGCTTTTTTATTAATTAAAACCTCCTTTTCGCTCTCTTTGTCCTTTAGCTCCCTTCGAATGTGATACGCGAAGCGTAAAAAAAGAGGCCCCAGTTTATTCGCCAACTCAGTTCATTTTCTCTAATTTTACCTCTTTGTGATGAAGTTTTTCTTTTAATATCAATATGTTGTGTTGTATTGTAAATAAGTCTCGTTGCGTAAGTAACTTGATAGCAGAATACGTTTTTTTTATGTTTTTCGTTGTTCATAACTTCCTTTGTTTTCTGGGCTTTTCTATTATTCTGGAACGTCTAGTGTTTAAATGAAAAGTTCACCAAAGGTATGTTTCCTTCGTTTTATCATTATTCGTTGTGAACACTTATTAAAAAAATGTCATTAATAAGGAAGAACGATAACTTTTTAAAAAAATAAATACTATTATGGACATAAGAAAAATACTATTATAAATGAAAGTTTTTCATCTAAATTTATTTGCTCCCAGTTTTGCTGAAAATTATACTATTCAACTTTAAGTTGGTGAATTTCGTAAAAGTCTAAATTCTGTTTGTATTTAAAAAAATAAATTAAAATAAACAAACTCCCTCCTGAGGTTTCTATTAAAATGTTAAAGTTTAAACGTTGAATTATTCAACAAAATATTAATTTTACGATCGAATATTCAAATAAATACAAGTTTCACGTTCAAGTCGGAGTCAGTAACACTTTCTCACACAAAACTAAGAAATTTTCAATATTTTCACACTCGCAACATTTTACACAAACGTCTCGCAAAATCACCATTCAGAATTGTCCGATAGAGCCAACTTCCGGTCGATTTTCCCGCCGGTGAAAATGCCCATAAAACTGTGGTCGCGTAGGAACGTGCGGTTCCAGAATGAAACTTTAACGCGAGACGGTATTAAAACGTACAATGTACATGCACACACAGTGGAACGTGCAATTTTCCCGTTTTATTCCTTAGGATTCGACTAAGGGAAGCGTAACACTCATGCTCTTTTAAGACAGTGCACATGGCCGGCAAGAATCTAAAAGTTGAAAAAATATGTCAGTACATGTTGCTAGAATTGAAGCTCGAAATGTTTGTTTTTAAAATATTTTTTTGTTTTAGAATTTAATATATTATATTATGTGGAAAGATATTTTTATATCGGATGACTGTTTTTAGTATTATAAAATTGTTTGATTTGTTCCATTTTTGTCCATTCACTGATTAAAAGAAGAAAAATGATACTTTTTATGTTTTGTTTTTATCTACGTATACTTAAGAAAACTCTTATAAATGAATCGACAAATTGAAATAGAAATAAAATTATTATTTAAAATTTATTCGTTTGATTTGAAAAAAGGTATATTGGAAAAATTCAATAATAAAATCGAAAAATAATACTATTACCATAAAACTTTCAATTTTATTTATTGGTATTGAGGTTTTTTTCCTTTTTATAATATATCTACAAAAAAAATTATATCAATATTGAAAAATCAAACAAAAAAGGCACCGCAGGCGAAAATTTTTTCCAAACGATTCATTCAATCGAACTACATCACAATAAAACCATCGATTTACTTATTTTCTTTAATTTTCTAATATTTCCCCATATTCAGAAAAGTAACCGAGCGCGTTCTTGCTTAGAAAAAAAGCGCCGGAACGCCATTCCGGCCTATTCCGGCTACACCACCGGACAACATCCAATCAACCTTCCACAAAACGAACCCACCTCACAGTTTTTCCATCCAAATACCCGACTACATACACTCCGACACACAAGCCGGAGGTCTATTAGTCGGATACGGTCCGGTGCACCGGTGCAACGCTTCGGCGGCTTATCGACCCGGCCCGCTGCATATTGTTGCATCGCTTATTGTGTTTGAAAATGATTTCGCAGTCTGGCCTCGTGCATAAGATTCGTTTCGGGACCGAATGGTGCCCTAATGAAACCAAACTACCCTATAGGACGCGTTCAATGTGGCGTTTCGTAATTGAAATGCGCAAAGCCACTGCATTTTGGCGGCGTTTGTGCGATGGTCTGGTTCATATTTTGATGTAGTGTATGTAAGGGAGGTTGTTGGGGTTTTTTATGTTATGATTTGTATTACGGTTGATCTTAGATTGAGTATTGATTAGAATGGATTTTTTTGATGTTGTGTTATAAAAACTTATCGAAATAATCATGTTATTGTGTACAGCGATTTTTGTTGATATGAAGAAAAAAATTTTTTTTCACTGCAGAAATTAAGAATGATTAAAAATTCAACAAAATTACACATTTTTATTAAGGTATATCTTCAGAACTAGTTTTCATACATAAATTCAAAATAATATTATCAGACAAATTAAAATTTAAGCTACAGCTTGAATATTTTGTATGTATAATTATTTATATTTCAATTTAAAGTAGTATATTAATATAAATTCTGAAGCGCATCTAATTTAAGTTTCTTAAATGTAGCCTTATTACATCGTAACTAACATAATACAACTTTTCCACGTCAAATGATTCTCTACTTTCAACATGTATTTAATATAATATTCAAAAGCACTTACTAGGAAATAACTTCTCTGATGTATTCGTTATACCCAATTTTCATACAAAATCATACTACAATATTCAATTCAATTCAAGCACGCTTTTTATAATTGTAGCACGAAAAATAAAAGAAAATCATAACGTATCAAATATTCCGATCCATAAATTTGAAAAGACAAACTTTCAAGTATCCTCTCGGAAATAATGGATGTGCAATGAAAAAGCAACTGACACCACAGTGGTCCGTTGCCAAAAGCGCATCCAGAAAAATGTCCGAATCCGTTTTTAATCTAGTTCGAAGCAATGGCCGTGTTAGGCCGTGATTTAGCAACGTCTGAAAAATTTCAAAACGAACATACGACATTAGAGTGGCGTCCGTTTTGAGTGCCAAGTTGTCGCAGTCGACTGTATAATAATGAATAATTACCAAAGTTGGCCGCCAACGCTGAAATATCACACGTGCAAACTCACAGCAATGCAGTTGTTCTCAAATGGAAGTTCGTTAGCCTGAAAGTGTTATTTTAATTGAATTATACTTAAGTTTCAATTTTCTCATGGAAAATATAAAACTTGCTATTAAAAATAAATTGAACCATTTTAATGGTATTAATTTTAGCTTTTTCTTAAATGGATAAATTTTCTGGATTTTCTTAATCATAAGCTTAGTGATCGGTCTTTGAAGTAATGATTCAAAATATGAATAGATATGGATCTCAACGACAGATCAAGAAACCACTTTCGAGTATCATACAATACAATTGTAATCTAATATAATCTTCACTTAATAGTGGAAATATATTCAACCACCTCAATTGGAGAATGCCAATTAGACGCGAATACATCCCAAATAACTCCTTTTGTACATATGTCGTGCTTTGACTACTAGTATTGCCACTAAAAGATATTGCCAATGCAATATTAGTCGACAGAATATCAGGCGACGTTATTGCAATCAACAAATAGCCAATTTCATTTGAAGACATTATTCACACATCTCCCATTACACGACTTGCTTCATAAATAATAGTGCAATATTTATACATTTACGATATGACTTTTAGCCAAAATTATACATAAAATTGTACCTCGTGTGTCCATATTAATAGTTTATATGACAAACAGGTAATTTTTAAATATCTTGGACATCAAAAATTATATAGTAAAAGTAGAACAAACTTTAACTATATAATAAACGGATCAGTAACCACAACACATAAAAATTATGATCCATACAGCACCACCCTTTTATATCAACGACTTCAATCCTAAACTTACGATTCAAAAAATCATTTCAGAATAACAAACGAATCACGACACAAAACACAAAAGAAATTTCTCTGTCGAACCCATTAGCATAGCCAACGACCAAAACTATGCAAAAAAATTACCACCTGATCTTAACCTCTCTACACGGAGTTTCAGTCATAAACATCAAAAGCAACATGTTATTAAAGTTATTTCAAAATTTACAATTTTCAAATATTAATCGATTAATGTTTTAAATACACGATTTTTGAGTACTTGAAAAATAGTTGACTACTCGAGTACCGAGCACTCAATCACTCGAATCGGAGACCCTGACCACAACCCATCCAAAAACGACTAACCCATCGACAACGACTCCGAAAACCATCCTTCATAAGACCATCATAACAAACCGGCCTCGCCAGAATAACAAACAGGCCACCACCTTAATATACGACCATCTAGCCCACCAGTACCAATTAGTAGGGCCGCAAGGGAACTTTCTCCAGGGTGACGCATCGCCTGCACGGGGCGGTGCACACGGCCGCGCACGGTAAACTGTCCCCGGGTTTCCGACGGTCGTAACTCGGGGGGCGAAGTCCTGTGGGATAGACGGGGCGGAACGCCCTGGGGGCGCGAGCGGGGGCGTAAAGTAAGCTGGAGGTTGGTGTCGTTTTTTTTCGGGTGGAAGCCGCTGAGGTGAGGGTGTATAGTGATTTTTTTGGGTTTTTGTTTAAAATGTGTTCTTTTTAATTAAATTGGTTTAATTTGTTTGAATTCTATGTTTGGTTAATTGGGGGAATGTTTTTTTTTGTTGAATATATTTTAAAGTTGGAATTGTTAAGAAGAATTTATTTGATTCGATATATTTTTTAATTGTAATGTTATTCTTTGATAGTCTAAAAACAAAACCACATCCTGATAACTAGTCGTTTCTTCGAAGTTTTCGAAAACTTTTTCTGTAGTAGGCTCTGTGAAATATTTAGCCCGACCAACGACAGCGCACTTATGCAATATTAACTAGTTTGACCGAAACTACCAACTCTCGCAAACTTGAACTAAAACATTTTACACACAAACAACAGCTCCGCTCGGCTTTATCATACGAAGTTTCTATTTTCCTACGGTCCACATACGCCCGAGAAGAATACGGGGTCCGAAAATTCGTTCGGCACAATATACTTCTTGTTTATAAAGCGCTCCGAGAATCAATCGCCGAATCGACGAACCGCTAATGCGCAATTTCGAGCGTGAAATTTATGTCTTTGAAAGTTAGTGAACGCCCGTGCCCATAAATCAGATTCCTAAAGGAGAGTTTATAAGTCACCTGGAACTAACTGCTTTCTAACTAAACAAGGCGAAAATTTCTTTGCGCCTTTAAAGCAAGCTATTTGTGTTTCTCGAATGTCGGGTCAAGGTTTTTTGTGCTGAAATTTTCTTTAGGGTTTATCCTTTTCGAGAAATATTTCGTGTGTGTTTCAAATTGCGGAAAAAAAACAATCAGGTTTTACGTTCCGTTCTAGAATCTCTAAATAGTTTGAAATATCCGTATATATTTTTTCCGATGTTTATTTTTATTAATGATTGTTTTAATTCAAAATTATTATTTCACGATAAAGAATTTATCGTATCTAAGCTCAAAGCTTTAAATAGAATCCATTCACTAGAGAAAATATACTGTTTTAGTCAGTCAATATTTATTATCGAACCCCATTTGAAGAGCTTACGCCAACAACATGCATTTCGCATTCGATAGTTTCTGTAGTTCACCGCGGAAAATCCGGGAAAATGCGATCGAAACCGGCACGATGACTATTCGTTAAACCCTCGTCCATACATTTGATACGTCACCCAAACAGCAACTCCAAAAATACGTTATTCAGAACATAAACAGAAAACGGACCGATCGAACGCTCCTTTCATCATATAACACATTAATCTGGTAATATTCAATCGTTAAATCTATGAAGTGGGCCGAACGAGCGCTCGAGGGGAAAACTTTCGCGATTCATAAAACTCGGCTCGCGTAATATATGCCGAAACGAAAGATCCTTTATCAAATTATTGTCAGTGTGCAACAAGTGGCCACTTGCATTCAACATCCACCACTCCGCGGGGGATGAAAAGGAGCCTTTTATTCGCGTATACAAATACGTACAAAAGCCGAATCGATATGTCGGATTGGGATGAAAATCGGACCCATTATAATACAACTTATTTTCGGAATAGTAAGCGGATATATGAAATGAATCGATTCGATGAGAAACTCCTAATTCAAAATACATTATTTCCTCAAAACTAGATGAATATCAAATTTAAAGCATGAAAATACTTCATCCTCAACCCGATCTCACGTAACAAAACGTCAAATATTAAACCCATGCCGCAGAATATCGTTCACAATATTGGGTGCCAAACGGAATTTCATACGACGTATACAATAAGGATACGTCTCATATAAAACAATTTCAGGATTTTGTCCTGTACGTGCCAAAAGCATGTCGCTTCCCGTTTGCCAAGCGTTAACCGAACACGTTGTTCTTTCTGGGTGCGCAATGTAACACGTTATTTTATATAGAATCTCGTTCGTATTCTCCTTTCGGCGTATTAACCTTTTTCGCTGTTGCAAAAGTTTTTGCGAACTGAGAGTTTAATGCCGCTTATATTATGTGCGCCTATAGTATCTCACTAGAGTTCTTAATATACGGGTGCAATAAAGTACATTAATGTACCTCGATATGTTCGAACTTTTGATAGCCGATAATAAAAACTTCTCCTTACTAGCGCGCGCCGCTTCTTGATGCTTGTATCTCTTTGTATTAGGGAGTGTTTGATTTTTTATTTTTTTTTTCTTGGGTTGAATTGATGTATAAAAAGCTGATTGCTTTTTGTAAAATTCAAGTGTAAAATTAGACCATTTTATATTTGTTTAATGAGATAATTCATGTACTAACTTTTTCACTTAAAAATCCCATTAGTTTTTAATATAAACATTTTATTTCGTGTATTTTATTGAAAACCAGTTGAAATTCTTTTTATATGAAACAAACTATAAAATTTGGCTTGGATTCAAATAAATATTTTGTTAAAATACTTGAAATTTTATGATCACTATAAAATCTATTAACAACCTTTTTGGGATGTATTATTTTCGTAATAAAAGTATGAATAATACACACATTTTACTATTTACTTAATTTTAATCACTATTGAATACATTCGTTTCATTAACAATCAAAGTCAAATGAAATACGTTCAACACATACATGTATTTATTATATCATGTGAATGTTGACTTGAAATGATTAGAGATGGAATAGTTTCAGCATTCAATCTCTTAAAATACTATATTTTCCCTATAATATAAAAAAAAATAATAGCATCTAAAATGCATTATTTTGCGTTCAATATTATATAACCAACATTCATTTATTTTGAAACATCTACGTTGTCATATATAATACTATTCATACATTTGAAACACCCAGTTTTCCACAAGATCGTCGGATAATTCCGCATAATACGATCAAGTAAACTCGCCCAAACTAATTCGACGAAACTATACTTATGAAATAGCTATATTCCTAGTCGATTTTTGTATTCTCAGGCGAAACTTGGCTTTCGCGAGAGTTTTCTTTACGCGCGGACGTGACTCGTGACGGCTCGACTCGCGCGGAAAATTCGCAGCGCGGGAAAAAACGCGGCCGAACGAACCAATGAAACGTGAAGTTTAATCAATGTTAATGGCTCGAAAATTGAACGAATTTCAAGAACGTGGAACGTAGAAAGGGTCCGCGTAAATAAAAGTCGGACGAAAAAATGCGACACCGATCCCGACTTATCGACAACTTTTAGATTATCAATTCCAAGTTTGGTTCTTCTTCTGTGTAAAAAGAAACCGCGGCATTTGAGAGGGAAATTTTATTATTTTTTTTTTAACGATAATATATAAATTTTTATGAAATTTTCATATTTTCCGACGTCGTTTGGTCAGGTATCGTATTTTTTCTTATTCGTTTTGGAATTTAATACGGAAAAAATAAAATTTTATAACGTACTTGTTATAATTATGATTTAATAGTATATATCATTTTTAAGTTTATGATTTGATTAACAATTATTTCGTAAATACTCGAAAAATAAAAAAATAAAAAACATTTTATTAAGAGATTTGTGCAAATCACTAAATCAACCAATATAAAAAAAATAACATACTGAACATGGTTCAAACAACATATCAAAAAATCAATAGTAGGGAAGATCTATCTAATTCCTTAATATTAAGGGCTCATTTGTCATTTTCTTGTATTCTATTCTAATATTATATAAAATAATTTAAAAAATCCAACATTCATACAATATCTATAATATTATACATTCATTTTCATCGAAATAGAAATGCTGTTAATTATTACTATATGTGTGACTTCTCCTCAAATGATCGAATCTTAAACTTCTAATTTTGTGATACTTCAATTTCGTGATGATCAATCTTATTTGAACTATCACGGAATTATACATGCCACAAATTTAGACAAGCTTCCCATATTTAACATTTCAAAAAGAAAATCATCCACTTCCATCAAAATTCCACAATTCAATTTTATTCCAAAACGACACCACACACACACACACGCACACACATCTCAAATATCCAATATTAGATTACCGACCTCAATCGGCCATTTGAATATATTCCATCTGCGACAATATGTGCTTAGGCGTTATATAGGCACGATATAAGTGTTAACCCTTTGGGCGTCATGCGACCATCTTTACCACGATAATCTGCGTGATTTGACCGCGTCCGGTCGTCCACTACCCCTGTCGACCCTCGTCGCCATCTTTAATTTATCGGTCTCGGTGAGCTATGACAACCGGAATGTGCGCGGGTCATGTGCGGTTATTTATGGGGCTAGAATTGATGATGAATTTCCTACGTACGCATATGTAGGGAAAAAGTGGCGCGTATTTATTGGGTTAACGTTCGGATCGATTTTCAAATGGTATTTTTTAATGAAACGGGCATTTTATCATTTGTACAATCTATGGTGAAACTCGGATATTTTTTTTAACAGAGTTATATAGAAAAATACATAATTCGTTATATTGTTACAAAATTTATCGATTTCAATTGATTTTTGAAGTTATTTTATAGGTAGGTGTATAATTTGTTTATATTTTTATAAATATCATGAATTTTTGCCGACTTTATGACACATTGTTATTAAAAAAAGTCTTATATTCTGACCGAGCTGTTTACATGAATATCTCTGCATAAAATTATTTCGAAAACTGAAATCTTGCTGTGCCAGAGTTTAAAAGAAAAAGCCACAAAGGAACGGATGCGCCCTTTAATGTGCCGTTTCCATGCCTCCCTTTTTTCGATCTCGAAGTTTTTACGGTCAAACTTGTCTGTTGAAAGCTTCATTTGTGCGACATTTGAAACGCCGAAGAATAGAAAAACGACCTGCTCCTCTATGTAGGGTAGTACTAGAAGGAGGAGGTGAAAAATCCCGTTTCATCTTTTGTGCTTTTGCACTCGTCCCCCGGCAGAATGTTAATCCTTCACTGCAGTCGCATTTGTGTGACTTCGTTTCATCCGAGACCTTTTGAGAGGTTTTTTAACTCTCTTTTTTAAACGTTTTTTTTTTATGTCAGTTTACTATTATGTCAAAAAAAATCCATATTAAAATTTTATTCATGCTCTGTATTAAAACCATTTGTACTCTGGGAAAATTCGCGACTCCCAGACGCTCTCGATACTTTTGTACGATGAATATTATGAAAGGGAAAAATTTCATCAAAAAATTGCATGTGCAATTCGAGAAATTTGACGTATTTTTCATAATATACATGTACAATATTGTATGGACCGTGCTAGATAAATTTTTGTACGAGATCATCAAATTTATATGAAAGTCGTAAACTTTAGTATAGTGCACAATATAGCTTCGAAGCGGGATTATAAATTTAATGTAGTCTCTCTCTACACGACGCAACGGTTCCAAAACGTTGGCTCGCAAAGACGTGACTTTAATTACACGAAAAGCCACTAACCGAACCGATACTTCGATAAAACATTCTGACGAAATTATGAAAGCGCATACCCATCTTTATCAAACCACGAACACCTTCGCACATCCAAAAACAAATCAATCACCCCAAAACTTAAACCGAAATATTTTCGAAAACACAACAAAAAAATTAGCAAAATAAAAAAACCGGTGATTTATTATTCGGAGGCGATATTTACACGGCCCGAGGGGCACTTAACAGCCGAACGGTGTCGAGGCGCCATCAATCCATCAAATCGTTTATCGATCTCCTCTTGCATCGGACCCTGAGCAATAAACGGGCCGCTTTCCGAAATAAATAAAAAGTAAAAACGGCGCGATTTATTCAGTCGTAACCGTGGCGAATAAATACGACGTAGTCCGCAGACGCGGTACGTGGCCACCCGAGGACATAAAACGGTTGCCGGTCTTGTCGATGCGAGTGTTGAAAGTGTGCAACGTAAAAAGGATACGTCTCGTGTACGGTGTTCGAATGCCGAATTTCGGATCGGACGTAAAAGTTACGGGGACCCGTAATTGCTGGAATTAGCTCGAAATTTAGGGGTGTCTGCGAGATGGAGGCGTGCGTGGTTGTTGGGGTTCGAGGGAGTTGTTTTATGTTTATGTTGTTTGATGTTTTTGTGTGGAAGATGTTGTAAGGGATAGGTAATCGGATTGATAAATAGAAATCTAATTTCCTGTCTCGTACAAAGACTAGATATCAAAGTCACTTACAGATTGTATAGAAAAACCGATATGACAATTGTACGGTATAATAAAAAAAACATGTTATTCTTTAGAAATGTAATATAATATTTGAAAATAATATTATGAATGAAGTTAATGTTAAAGATTGGTGAGAATGTGAAATCGAGGATAATTAACATTCTTATAGTGGGAAGATGTCATTGAATCTTCGACGATGTGTAAAAACTGATGTGCAAAGGCAATTTTATTAAATTCAAAACGTTCGCGACTCCATCGAAACGTCTCTTTGTATAATATTTCTAGCAAAAGGATTTCGCACGTCGGCACACCATGAATCGAACTGAAATAATTTCCTTTTCCACTATTTCAAACTTTCGCGAAATCTTTTCGCGCCGACAACTCGCGCATGTATAATACATAGGCGATAATAATATTACAATAACTACCCACATCGAAGCGGAGAGTTGACGTTATTTTATCGTTTATTTTCTAAGGTGATAATTTTATTACTGGCAATGAACATTAATATCGCCGCTACATAATTCAATTACACTCGAAGAAAACGATGACGCTCATAAAAAGCATTGTTTATTAACCATTAATTTTTCATGGCGCTCGAGTTTCTTTGTTCGCGCCGAAGTGTTTTATGATCTTTTTACGGTTAATTTAATTCGGAGCGAAAAAAAGCGAAGTTTGATACTTCCGTTCTCGTGCACGTATTGAACGATGCACAAAATTAAATCCGGAACGAAACCCGATTTCAATTTAATATAACACAACTCGTTCAATAAACTCCAATCAAACTTTATAAAAGCACAAAAGGACATCGATTAATATTTTGATGAATAAATTCTATACCAAAAAAATCAAGAACCAATCAACCGCCATCATTCAAACATCAAACTCGAGACAAAGCGCCTTCTGAAAAAGGGGTCAACCAAGTCCAGTGAAACTGGCCCCCTTGTCCCTAGTCCCTAGTCCCTAGTCGTGGTCGTTTCGGGCATTAATAAGGGGTCCAGGACCAACATTAATTCACATTACAACAGTGCGGACGCGTCACTACCAACAGGCGCCGCGATAAAACCTACGCACGTCCGAAAACCGCATATTTGCGCGCGTTTCATTAGTTGGCCGCGAAAACTTGGCCGATTCGTTTTGCCACGTTTCAATTCGTTATTTGATATGTGGTCGGTTGTCGATTAGTTGATTCGATGTCCTACTTTGATAAAATATACCGAAATCAACGAAATAGGTACTTTGTATCAGTATATACTATGTATCATGTATATACTTGGATTGATTTGATCAAAGAATATAAAATTCGTATCTTAAAACGTTAAACGATTTTGATCAAACGAATTCTGAATTCCCATAAAATACCGAAGAGAATTTGAATTTGTAACAAATATAATCAGTTCGATTCGTAAGGTGAAAACTATGATGAAATTTCCGAGAACAAAGGAGGCATTTGTGTATCGGTATCGTTTCTCGGAATAAACTGGTCGATCTTCTCTTAAGAGCATTATAACAATGCCATCTTTTGTTTTATTGTTACGAACGATGCTAAAATAGAGTATAAAAAACGCGTTTCTGTTTTGTTGATATTTAATTAAAAGCCATTCGTTAAATCTCATTACAGCATCGATAAAACACAGCGGATGTAATTCCCTTTTGTGTCATAGAAGTGTAGACAAAGAGCTTATTAAAATCAAGTGGAAATAAACGTGGATTGATGCAGGTACTTTCACAAAAAATATATATAAACATTATTTCGGCAATTAGTAATTAACATTTAACATAATTATCTTAACAAAGACTTGAATCGATTTTGATTTTTTCAACTGTGAAAATTATTTATTATTATCAAAAAAGAGATCAAAAGTCCTTACTAGACCAGATAATCGAAAAAGAAATGGTCAACTCCATGTTTCTAAAAGGAAAAAAATATATTGGAAAAGAAAAAAGCCTCACTGATATCATCGCAAACTTCGAGTATTTTTTCTTATCACATGATTAAGGTAGCTTCCCGAGAAGCTAAATTCTAAAATCATCACTAAGCCATCAGATTCTTAGATTACAAAGCAACCCATCTATGCCGTATGTCACTCAACTTTGACAATAAACTACAATAAACAATTCATATGATAATCGCAAACATGAAATAAACGTATTACATTATCATACTTTTCACATTTCGAACACACAATGCAAAAAATCACCCGTCGAATTATAAAGCACAAAGCACGCACACATCGACCGCCGAGTACGTTTTTTTTAATTATCGCCTAATTTCGCATATTGCAAAAGCACAATTGATAAAAGTTAATTGCAGATTCGAGCACCGGAACAAAACCGACTCGTTAATTGCTTTTAACCCGTTCGGCGCGGGCCGCCCGAACGATTAAAGTGGCCCCCAGAAACGGCGCGAATATAAACCGCAAACAAATAACGGCGCAAAAATTTCCAAAAAAAAAAAACAAAAAAAACACAAAAAACTGGCCCGCCGTACGGTGCGGGATTAGCCGCATAAGCCGGGGTGTCGACACGCGAAAACTTTCGAAAGCGCTGGTATCGAAAAAAGCACACATTCGAACGGAAAAAATCGGCCCGTCCGTATGAAAATAAAAGCGCCAATTGTTTCGCGATGTAAACGCGAATATGGAAATCGGCATCGACCGCTTAATTGACTTATCGTTAACGTTCCGCTTTTTCGGTTTTATTGCTCATTTTTGTACGTGTGTACCGTTTGTTAGGCCTTTATTGACTTTTTCGTATGTACGCTTTGGTAATAGAATGTCGCTTTTTGAATAATGTTCGATTTCGTATTGAGGGAAATTTGAATTTGTTCGCAACGATTAGATGGGTGTTTTTTAGGTGTGTTGTTTAATGGACGTTACTATGGTGTGGTAGATTTTTTTGGCTCGGATGAAAATTATTGTTATTTGGATAAGCTTAAAATTTTCATGATATCAATAATTTTCGAACGATAAAAATATTAATTGACAATATTATCATATGAAAAAATCTGTAAATTACGTCAAAATGTAGTATTAACTCATTGTTCGTTTGATAATTTTAAAAATAAAATTACATGAAATATCTAAAAACAATTTAATGTATATTTATATCTTTATTTAATATTAAATGTATATTATATTTATTTTTTCAATTAACTAACAATAATTTATTTAAGAACATCAATGAATAAAGAAATGAATGTTTAAAATGTTCAAAGAACAATAAAACTTTAACAAGAGTTTAATTGCATAAAAGCCCTCCAGTATTCTGAAATATAAATTTAATTTTTCTGGAAATAAAGATTATCCCTAAGATTATTTCCGAGAATCTTACAAACACTAATTGAAATATTCAATTTAAACAAACACTACAAATAAGAAAAAGTCTTTGAAAATTGAAAAATGAATAACCCGCACTAATTTACCTTTTTTATTTTGCAAAAACACATTTCTAGATTTAAATTGAACTGTTTCGCAAGAGAACTAACAGCATTAGGCGTCGCATTAAAAAATTAAGCGGAATAGTCGCCGACGCGGAAAACTGGGTTTTTCTCCGTCGAGCACATAAAAGTATTTATGTTTCCTTTCTTTCTTACGTAACACACTTGCAAAAAGTGTATGATAACCTAATAAAGCTTTTTTCCTGTCGGTTTTTCATCCACTCGTTGCGGGCGCAAGAGACCACAAAGGAAATCGTAGTTCACGTCGGGGGCCCCCGCCAAGAATATGAGATGTATTTTTCTCTTTTCCGTGTGGTTTTTTTTTTTGCTCATGTATTTTTTTGTTTTCCTCTCACCTGTGTGCGCCTTTTTGGCGCAAACAAAAAATTTAATCTGCGAAACAAAATTACCAAAAATCATGATATACTGCCGGAACCTTTCGCGCGTGCGGGAGCGATGCGAGTCTTCCGCAATCCGGGTTAATTCTGATATTTTTTCACTATCCGTATAAAACTGAAAGCAAAGTTAATGAAGTTAAAGTATTTTACGTGAAAAACAAAAAATATTCAATCAAAATTGTGTCAGTTTAATAAATTCGTATGTAACAAATTGTGACATGGTTCGTAAAGTTTTCAATTCGCAGTCAATACATGTTATTGTGAAAAATGATGGAAATCATATTTGACGCAGAACATGACCCTTTTTAAAGTCTGAAAAAACAGCCCGTAAAAACGAAATTGTTTCATCGCACGTCGCTTTAACTAAAAAGCGATAAAATTTATTTTTCTGTAAACGGAACGTGTTCGAAATTACGTTACTCTTTTCACGATGTTTTGTTGGTTTTTATTTCAATTTTTTCAGTTGTCTTTAGTGCAAACAACGCCAACATCACGCTCGCACAAAACTACGTGACTGTTTCAAATCCAAATAGATTCATGACTTTGGTTATATTCTACCTTTTTTCTCGTGATGCTCCTCAAACCTTTCATCCCCTTACCCATACTACTCGCTTGGGTTTTTGTTCGCAATATTCCCGTGACACGAAGAAAAGTTCTACCTTATAAAATCTCACACCATAACAAAAACAATACAAATTCTATTTCAAACACTACTCTATTTATATTTTAAAACTCGTATTATAATATCACATCAACCAACTTAAATATAACGCACAATATTATATAATAAAAGTTGGTAGAATAACGTTCATAAAAACTGAAAGATAGTTTCGTCCTTCCATTATTACTCAAATCAAAAACAGAAAAGATCCCTTCAATTTCAAATAAAACGTCACAAAATGACAAAACTGAAACAAATCTTTGCCAAACACAAGCGACGTCTTATTATAACTTGGAATATAATATTATAAAGCAACAGAGAAGATCAGAGATGTGCGAGGACACATCACCAAGACGAAGGACCTCTGTTTTCGGCGGACAATCGCGGCACCGAGAACACTGGACAGATCTCCTTTGATCCCGGAGCCCGTTCCGTTCCCGGGATTTCGCGGCCCGTCCCGCAGGTCTTTCTTCAAGTCAAATAAAATTATTTGTCGAAGCGGGACACCGTCTTAAATTAAAGTTTATCAAAGGTCTCGAGCGGCTAGATTGAATTTGAATTATTTCATTTCCTTTTTCGCGAATTTCATTTAAGCGTCTACGAATCTTAATCTCTTACGCGTTTGCTTTTTCTATTGGCAATATTAAAGATGTTTTTTTTTTTAATTCTAAGCGTTCTTTTTTGCCTTTAATTTTGAAATTTAATATATTCCTTTTATACAAATTAAAAAAATAACAGGATTATTAGTTTCGAATCTAATTTAGATTCGTTCTAGTATTTTTTCAATGATTAATACTTTTGACACATAAAGTTAATATATAGATAAACTCACACAGTATTATTGACCTAAAATTATTTGATTTAAATTAATTTTTGTATTTAACCACTTAAAAACCACCTTCAGTATTTATAAAATATTTAAACAATAAAAATTGAATAGTACCACAGTTAAAAAGTATTCCTACATTTGAAAATTCTAACATGTAAATTTTCATTTTATTTTATTGGCATTATTTTTAAATCTTGCCGAATCTTAATTGCACGGGAAATTTATGGACTGATATTTAGTACTGTCTTAATTATATTTATTCTTCAAGGCGTGTCAAATTAGATTAAATTTTGACCATTTTGAATTGTGAACAAGATTTATTTACAAAACGGGCGAACTCTTGTATCGCTTTCGTAAATATTTATTCACCGCCTATCGCACTTTGAATTTTCCGTTGTAATTAAATGTCAACATTTCAAAATTCCAACTTGAGATTGTGCGAATGCCACTTTGTACGCACACACGGCCATTATGTCTTGCGCTAGAACAATATTATACAAAAGCACACATCCAACGATTATTTGACTATTGAAAAAGCCAAAAACGAATTAGACAAAATTGTGACGGACGAAAGCGAAAGGCAAAAAAAAAACGAACGTAAACCAGTCTTTGAAAACGAAACGTCGCGAACAAGATTTCCGGCCTTTGCCCTGGACGGAAACGACCCTCAACAAACTCATTTTTCCCGCTTTTTTTCGTTTCATTCACGTCTCGTCAGCAGATATACCGTTTAAACAAATGCCGAAGAAAAAATGCCTTTATGGTAATTTCTCGCGAGACGCAGAAATTTATGCACGCGAATAATGGCGACTCTTCGCGTTGCGCTCCTTTTCCATCCCTTTTTCTTGCCGAGAGGGAAATAGAATGTTTTCTCCTTTCTCGTTTTTCCCTCTTTTTTGCAAAGCTGCCTACTTAACGAATTTATATAATGAAGACACACTCTTTTACATATCCCGAGCCAGAGGAATGTTCACAATTGTGCGCATTTCCAGCTCCGGCAAGGATATGTTTCAAAAGGAGAGCAGGATCCACTACACGTTCGCCATTCGCAAATTTCCCCCCGAGTTAATTTAAATAGCAAAAACGACGAGGATTCTCCTTTTAATTACGTTCCGAAAGCTATCTTTTATTATATTTAATTTCGGTGCACACATGCGCGAATTTATTTTAAAACGCAATTCAATTACAAAATTTCCCAACCGTTTTTTTTTTAATTTAAATTGAAATCTGCGATTTTTAACATAAAGCAACGGAGTACTTTACATATCAAAATTAAATTAACGAATGATTTATGTTATTGTGTTCTTTAAATTCAAAAATAATTTATTTTCTACATATCAACATGACGATATAATATAATATATTACTTTAGATACTAAACACAATGAAATTATAGTTTTTTTCTTGTTATTAAAGTTAATTTATTTCTTTTCCATTAGGATATTAATTTCATAGTATCGTGATACATTTTTCTTAAGTAATAGTTTATAAATAACTAATTTATATGTTAAAAGAATGAAATTAAAATCAAATCTATAAAAAGTAAAATTTCGAACATGAAAAAAACTTGATTTTACATAAATCTACGTATGAAAAAAATTCATAAGAAACACAGTCGACGTATCAATCAGAATCTTATCTAGAACCTAAAAAAAAATATCTTGAAAGCCTTATCTTGCAATGAACACTACACACATTTTACACAACAACGATGACAAAACACCTGTCAGTTATTCCACATCAAATCAGCATAATCTTTGAATCATAACCATTCGAAACGAAAATCAGAAAACGCAGCATATTCCCAAAAGCGTACAGAAAGCATAAATCAATTGTAACGTGCAGGTATATTAATCACGGAGTGAATCGCAGCGAAAGGGACTCGCGTTCCTCAGACGTGTATTCGAAATGATAATTCAAAACGAATAGGTGAAGAGTTCGTCGTTCGTATGCGAGTGGGTGGTGGGTGGCCGCTACCCGCCGTGTAGCCATTAATCTCCGACGTTTTTCCGAACGATTTCAACTGTCAAATAAAATTGAATTAGATTTATCATAGTGGAGCTAGCAGTCTATAACAAAGGGTCCCAGCGCGAGAGAATCGGAAACACTCTATTTGCACCGTTCTGTGGAAAAACTATTTCTCGGGCGTTTTTCTGGCCAGTGCATTTTTGTCCGATTGATTCGATTAAATGTATTGAGTTGTGGGACTGATTCGAATTTTTAACTAGTTTAATTTATATGGGATTTTATCATTGAGTTTTTATGAAAAGTGTTAAAATTTAAATATAATATTTGAGTTGGGTGTTTTTTTTTTTACCAATAGTTTTTTTTATAATCTCATATAACCTTTATAAAATTAAGTACAGAACAAGATTTTCCCTATAATCAAAAGCTTGTAAAGTTTTTAAAAAAGAATGTGATTATATGTGAACTTGAATGTGTGCCAAATGATTAAACATTTATCTTCTGACTACACTACATATCAGTAAAAACTGAAATTGATTCGAATTTTTTTTAAGTGAATGTTTGTATATTGTTAATGTTTTCCTATTCAAAAAAAATCAAATTGTTTTTTGTAACAAGTTTCTTCTGTTAAAATTAAAAAAAATTGACGATACAAAAATACGAATAATTATACTAATCAAATAAATAAATCTGAAATTCAAATTTAACGACCTTTATAAAGTCTATATACAGTTTTAAAGTAAAATATTTATTGCTTTATGATTCAAAAATAATCTGATATGATTTATGTATTTTTTATCAATATTTGACCGAAAGCTATATTTTATTCAATTCATAGTCCAATATATGAGCTCAATTAATCCTTCATGCAAACACAGAATTTAAAAAAATGGACAAAATATTTTATAAAAAAATTCAGCTCATAATTCCATCGATTATCCCCGACCGACGTGAGGTCGATGCGTGACCGATGCGCGGTCGTTAACCGTTTTTGCTAAATGTCTCAAAAATATGGTACGTCTGTGGCGGTCTGAAGGCTTCTCCATCTTGCGAAGTTTCGTTGGGGTTGGTGCAAAATAGCCCCCGAGTCTTGCCGAAAATCGGCGACATAAATTGCGGCGGTCGACGGGTTCCCGAGGGACCGTTCAGTTATATATCGACGCGATTACGCCTCTTAACTGAAGCTATATTTCCCCGATGCGGTAATTTGAAGAAATTTCCTTCGATTTTATAACGAAATCACTAAGCGGGAGTCGAGGCTGCATTCGGGTGCAGCTGAGGTTCCGTGTCGGAAATATTGTCTGTTGGATTTGCGTTGGCGGTTCATTATTCGAGAAGTACGTCTGAGAGCGGTGTTTCGTTTGATGGGTTGTTACCGTTTTAGTTATATTTTTATGGAACATAACGTTATTATTTTAATGTTTAGAATTTTTATTTTATGGTTAGTGTTTAAAGGAACATTTCAGTTTGATATTTTTACAATAATAAAATCCGGTTTATATTGGGATTTAAATAAAAAAATCTACATAATCTATTTCAAAAATCAAATATTTTCTTGTGTTAGAAGAACTTTTAAAAATAAAATAAACCGTTTTGCACGTTATATATAAGATTTCTAAATACATTTAAGTGCATTCAGTACATTCTCAGCATTAAAGTTGAGCTAGATGTCGCATTTATTAGAGTGCCACCACACAGAGAGCGGATTTTCGGTTCAAGAAAACACCAGCCAGTCGTCAGATAAGTCCACAGCCTCTAACCCTTTGAAAAGGACCTAACCGATAAACTCAAAGCACAACTCTCTTAAGCAAAATGCATCGAATCGAACGCGTCCAACATCATCGCGAAATAACAGAAACCACCCTTAAAGAAAACTTACGAGTATAATATTTAGATTTCTAACATCATCAACTTCCGACGGGTGTCGTCGGGGTGCAGCCTCAGCATCGGCTGCGAACTGCTTGTCATAATTCACAGGCCATCCTTGAACATGCGGATGTGAGGACAGCTCTTCATATATCATGTGTCTAGACGTTTTTGTTTTGATGCTTATCTAGTGGCCGAAACGACGCCTCCGTCTGACACTTTTGCGAGTCCCTTCTCTGGCAAAAATCTATTCTTAGTATATAAGAGATAATGTATGTATAAATTTTTTGATGATTTTGTATGAATTTCGTTTAAAAAATGTAGTGACAGTTGAATGATTTATTGCGAAAAGTGTTAAAAGATTAAATTAAATATAAATCTTATTTTGACGTTTGAATAATTTTTTAAGAAATATTTCTTATAAATTGCTTTTTCAGATTTTCAGATATAAAATTGCAAACTACCGTGCATAATTATCATTAAATTTATATATAAAACAAATCTTGATATAATAACACAAACAAGCGTTAAATATTACGCCAAAAACACGCGCTCAACAAAGGATTACAAGTCGAACAACAAAAGCGTACGAAATCTCACATTCGAAAAACCATCAAAATTCACTATTCGCGAATACAAAAACACAAAAATCCTCAGCCGAAACACTGCATAAAAAATTCTTTCGAAGCGAAAAAAAATACACGAATATCGATAAAGGCCGGCGATATTTCGCCGCCTTATCTCGCGACATTCGCATTAATATTCGTTTCGTGCGAACGCACTGTTACGAGAGAACGCACACACACACCACCCGCATTACAACACAGAATATGAAATATAATAATATACAATAGAACACGCCGCAAACTGGGAAAACGGCGTGAAAAGAACTCCTTAAAATCATAATAATAAATAAAGTGCGCAATGAACGTAGATATTTCCCCCGCGCGCAAATATGTTTTTCCTTTTCGGTGGGAAAGTGGGCAAGTGTGTGCGATCCGGTGTCTCGGCGACAAAAATATATTTTCCGTTTGATATACGATGACGTCTTTGCTAATTTCGTCCTTTTTTATATTATTTGTGTTTGAGGATATTGCGGGTTTGATGTGGCGGAAGTTGGGGGCGTTATCTCGCCAACTTGATTGTTAAAGTTATTTGATTCGGACGAATGTCATTTTTTTGGCACTGCAAATTTTTTTTTATGAATTCAAATTTCTATTTATAATGTTTAGTTTCGTTTGCGGGTCGTTTGATAATATTTGAGAACGTTTTTTCGTTTTTACGAAACGTTGTTGATTTTTTATGGAATGAAAGATGTATTTAAAATTTTTTAATGCACAATAGAACGTGGCTCAAAGGTGCCTTTTAGACCAAATAGCTTATATATATAAAATGCTCAAGTTCATATTTTCGGAAATAATGAATAATTTCTATGAATGGAAATGGAAGGTAAAATAATCTCATTTTCTTAATGAATTAATTATGTAATATTTTCATACCGCGTCGTTATCATCATAATATCTATTATAAAAATAGTATTTCTATCATGAATAAGATGAATATAATCATTTAAGAACTAAAAACTGAAATTTATTAATAATATTAAGTGGATGAAAGGAGACATTTACTGACTCATTAAAAAATCAACACTATGTACCAATATTGAAATATTTAAGTCACATCGATTCAATTTCAATTCTACGTTATCAAAAATTAATTTTAAATAATAATACGCAGTCAAATTAATAAATCAAAAACTGAAACGTGTACCAACGCCTGATCAAAATTCGAAACAAGGGAAACACCCATT
>JAOXNN020000036.1:4214281-4231937 GCA_028571205.2 Hydropsyche betteni | reverse complement strand
ATACTTAATTTTGAAAATGCGCGATAATTACGTAATGAAAATTAATTACATATAACAGATTTCGTTAATAAATAATTTATCAATTGTTTCTAAAATAAATCAGGATTTATCGTATTTAAATTTAAAAATCAAAATTAAATCTATCCAAAATCATAAGACAACAGTGAAAGTCGGCCTTAACAGTTACACGTGGCCCACACACATAATGACGTCCCGTTCGGTAATGGGGGTGCGCGATGGAAGCAATTTATTGGCGAACGTATTGCTTCGGCCGCTGCGAAACGGGTCATCATCATCATCGTCGTCGTCGTCGCAATGCCGGCAACCGCGAACGCCGATAATTTGCACGAAACTGTCAAAAACAGGCACGTCTGCCGATATCCCTATCGATATTTTTTCGCTCGCAGATCGACGAGAGCCTCAAAACCGCGAAAGCCTCCCCTTTGCGTAGGCCCGACGCATAAACCCTAATGCGCCCACATAAATCAGAACAACATTTATTGGACTGCGGTGTTATTATCAAACTTGCCGACGGGGTACCGTTTGCGATAACAAATCTTTCGAATCGTAATAACGTCGTTGGGCGTTGCGCCGTTAATTGGACGATTCTTCGAGGTGTTGAGCACGTGCGTAACGCCGTATTTTCTAATGCTTTCTAAAGCTTATGTTGTATTTGAATTGGAATTTTAGATGTTGATAAATTTTATTTTTTATTATGTTAAACTGTTTTATACTCGTATTTTTATTTTATCGCCGATTCGTCTGATTGATAGTCGTCACGTTGATGTTTAAATCTCGCGCGTTTGACAAACGGCCGTAATAATTCCACGACGTCGAACGGATATACGTCCTTTATGCTTCAGTCTACCTTATTATTATATATTAAATATATTATACATACATTTGAATAATATTATGCTGGAAGATGTAACGGTGACAAAAACACCTATGTGCGCCAGGGACGGATTTGGTAGACGAAACGTCGAGGGAAATCCCAACGGACTCCGCCGGCTTTTCCATGCAAATCCTTCTGCACAAAACGCTCGTATAAATATTTTCGGATGAAAATTAACTTTTAGTTCCGCCGGCGTTGTTTCGAATGCAATTCGGGCCCGTTTTTGAGAAAACCTTGCCGGTTCGTCGATCCGCCCCTGATGTGTACCCATGGCCACGGTTAAGTCCCGTTCTAGAGGCGGAAATGAGATTTTAGAAGTCACGTTTAATCTGATCACCTTTTCCTAGTCCGAAGTTAAGTTGTAATTTTGAACTCATAACTGGCGCACGGTGTAAAGTAACCCATTACCGAGGCCGAGGATGCGACTCTTTGAAACTATCCGCTCGTTTATATCGCTTCATCTGGGAAAGCCATCAATTTTATTTTTATTTTCCTTTTTATTGCCAGTGACATCTATGCGATTCTAATACTAACTTTTTTTAATTGAACAAATTTCATTTTCATGAAACTCTTTTTTATTGTCATTTTAATTTTAAAACTTTTTTCCAATTTTCATTTAAAAATATCATGCATATGTATTAGAACTCTGAAAAATAATAATTTTCAAATTCAATCAAAACTTTTATCTTTTTTTCGCATTCATCTCAATTTATATTTATGAAGATGTATAGAATCGAGTCAGCTATTATTTTTGAAATATTTATTATCAAAATTCAAACATAAACAAATTCAGTCAACGCATAATAGAACGTTTATAAAAAAATTAACATATTCAAAACATACAGTAATAAATAGAAGCATCGGCGCGTTATTAATCATTTTAATCTGCAACATTACGCCGCTGCGCGTTAGGTTTTTAATTGGATCAATATGATTGATCGCCGTCCACGCGATCAATTTTCATTTTATGCGATATTTTGATGGGCGGACTACGAAAACCCATATATGCTAATTACGCGGTGGAGAAGCGACACGTTCATGCGAGATTCGATCACTTTTCCCCCAATTAGCTCACCGCTAGATTGAACTTTGACTCCTCTAAATTACACGGAATATATACGAAATTTTGTACATAAAAACTAAACTGAAACCTTGTAATGTATCAGAATCTTAATCGATTACTGAAATGTGATTTTTTTAATGAAGTGGAAATTTTTTGTAAGTTACTAATCGTTGAATCATAATTTTTTGTTTTTTAGTATCCGATAGTAAAAAAATCCGTTCAACGAGCTTTCGATGAAAATATTATTCTAAATACAATTATTTGATATATATGAGATATCAAATAATTGTATTTAAAATTTTATATATGAGATATGTTCAAGTAAAAAAAAATTTAGACAATTTTTGAGAAATGGTTGCACTTTTCAGCTCTTTGAAAACATCTTAACTTTATCATAATGGGCACATATGATAAAAAAAATTATCCGAATTTTCGATGTTATGATATTCTTTTTACAATTATTGTTATTTATACTAAGGTAATGACACAGTGGTTGACCATGTACCTGTGATTAAACCTTCTCAGAAAAATGTAAAAATTGAGATTCTTAAAGACGATAACCTTAATTTTAAAGGTTTTCTAAGAAGTAATCAATCACTGAAACATGGTCAACTACTGATACACCTTATACAAATAAAAATGATATTTATTCAATTCAATAAATCATCCCCGAACTCAGCACAACTTATCGAGACTCACCTGTAAAACTTATCACCGACACTGTTTTGATATTCGCAATGTGGCGGTCGCTTTTGCGATAATGCGGTTAACGGCGAGCACATTATCAGAGAGGGCTCGCGCTAAAATTGCACAAATAAAGATAATTTGTTGACCCTCGCTTTAATTTCGTTTACGTATTATCCCGAAGAAGACCCGCCGCCCAAACGAGATCGAATGACCGATAGGTGTCCCTACACCTACACTGTACAAACTCTTTTATGCAAATCGCTTGTTGCTCGACATATTATAACCTGACCCTGCGCTAAAGCGTATAAACGTTTACATTGAACCGTCCGGATTTAATCCGTTTACGCGAGCCGCGTTCTTTATTTGAGGTCAACTTTAATCAAACTTGATGCCTAACGAAATACATTTTATTATTCATAAACTTTTACGCGTGGGCGTCGCCTCCCCCTTTAACGGCAATATATTGTTGCGTACACAATGTAGCCTTTTTGAAATCTATACGCGAATGTGTGTGCATTTGCGAATTCGGTCGGCCGTAAAAATGGAGCGTTCCCGTGAATGCGCAAACGAGCGAAATTGCGCGGTGCTTATGTAAATCGTTGTAAAATAAATGCTAGTTTAATTTTGTCGATGTTGAATAACCGATTTTTCGGTTTAATGTGTAATAAAATGCGAAATGTGTATTATGTACATTATACATTCGTTCATTTACTATGAAACACTTCACAATCAGACCGCAATTATTCGCATTTTGATGCATCATTATAGAATACTAGTATGTAGGTTCGATGTTAATAATATCGACTGTGAATTAATAACCATAGTATTACGTAATAAAATAAAAATTGAATATATTTATACAAAACTATTTTATAACCGTGCCGTTGCGTAATGTAATAAAACAAAAATTGAATATATGCAAACATATTTTATAACCGTGGTCTTGCAAAATGTCTCCAAAATATAAGATTGTATAGGATAAGATTATAGCCGTTATTATAATGACCATAAAGACTAAATTCGGAGCTCGCGTTATAGCCATTCTCGTATAGTGATTATAGCCGTTATATTTTAACGGCATATAGGCTAAATTGGAACGATAAGCCGAGAGCCTCAGCATACAAACAAACACAGACATCTGTCATCCGTGATAATATACATGGGATTCAAATATTTTTTCCACTGCGTAATAACCGACGTATTGCATAATTCAATGGAGACGCTTTCCCAACGAACATGCAGCCAATCGACGCTTTTTTACAAATTTGAACGAATGCCGTATTGCTTACACGTTAGGTAGTGACGCTATTTCCTATTACATAAATCACTAGATACGTATATTGCGTTCACATTTATCGTTTTAGTTCATAAGCATGATATTATAGACGTTAAGTGTATACACATAAAGACCATATTAGAATAATTGTCAATATTATAATAATACATATTTAAAAAAAAAATGACATTGACTCAAGTCGGGGTTGGTGTCGAGGTTTAATTGCTCGTGTTAGCGTATAAGAAAAAACGTGTTCAAATCCCAGCCGGTTGACTGCGATTTTTTAATTCGAAAAAATGAGCTTATCGACAGGTCGTTCATTTTAAATTCGCGATCGTCATCGAACAGACGAACGAACGAACGAACAAACACGCAGACGCACACACAGAAATCCGCTATTATATATAGGGGATTTAATACCTATTTCACTCAAAATATAAATTTTCAAACGATGACATCAATAGCTGAAACATTTTATGTACACAACCCGAGTAATTCAGCGAATTTGAAAAAATCCATTTGACACCCACTCAAGCTCACATCAAACACCATTCAATCGAACATCCCTCGAATTTCCACACAAATTACCCTCCGACGAGCACCCTCGATGGAAAAAAATTGTATCGACACACGAGAAATCTTCACGGCTAATTTGATCCAGTTTCGGGATGCCGTCCGGTAAATTCCCGGCATCCGGTTTTTCTCCATGAACGAGACGGCTCATCCGCATTGTTTGTAGAGAGACCCACCGTATTGAATATTCGGTAATGGATTCCGCCATTATGAGGGCGTCTGATGTAAACACTTTTGCGGATCGCCACCCATCCACCCACTCACCCATCCCGAGGCGGATAAGCGCCCGACCACCCACAAAGATTTAGGTCCGCGTCCTCAGACCGTTTTATATGAAAAAACGATCGCATTTCTCATATTCATATTTTCATATGTCACAAAGTGTACTAAATACGATCTTCAGACATATTTTTAGAACGTACTTTCGATCATTTTGTAGGATGAAATTATATATTTTTTTACATGTATCATTTGATTAAATTTATATTTTGTAATAGTTTTAATTTGGGTCTCGATATTCTTTGGTACTGTGCAATTTAGGATCATTTGGCCTTTTTGGTTCGTCGTTTATGCTTTTTAGCGGGAAAATTCGCTTAATATCGAGTAACAGCTTAATCGGAAAATTTCAGTAGCTTTACTTGGAAGCGGAATTTCAATAGACATCTTATGCGTTTCTTGCGGTTACAAATTATTATAAGTCTCTTGATGATTTTGATTTTGACATTAGCTTGTCGTGATAGTAATAATTTTCTGCCGTTAATCTGTAATATAAACACGAATGTATGTATGTCACAATTCAAGTGTAAACTTTTGTTTGTATACACCCATAATAGTTTGGGTATATCTAAACCATCAATTTTAGTTTGAATTGATAAATTCGAACTGAACTGTTAAATTTTACCTACATATAGTTGCGTCTAAACTAAAAACAGTCGTCATAAGTATCATGATTGGGTTAGATTGAGTTAGGTTGGGTTTGCGTTTTAGCTTGATTTGTGAAAACGTGTTCAAAACAAACTCTCAAAATTCAAACTGACATCATACGTAGACACTATGCGTATTTCTCGATCATTTGTTGACATACCAATTTCCACCTTATTGATATTTAACATAAAAGCGTTATTTGAGTTCAAACAACTTAAATTGTCGTACCATATTGACAATTGGATTAGAGCTGTTACAATGTGTATAAACAGACTAGTTTGTTCGTGCATAAACGAAGTGGACACTCAAACTGCAACATATATAATACAAGAATATATTAGTATACAATATATAGTAGTAATAGATTATTTATAAGTTCTTTATTACAACATAAAATATCAATTTTTATTTCAAGATACTTAATTTTAAAAATAAACAACGAGATAGAATTACCAATTTACCAATTGGAAGTTTTTTTAGTATTTTTTTTATTAGCATGTCATACTTGTAATATTATTTAATAAAGGAAGCTATTTTTAGAAAATTTCAAACTCATCGAGTACAACATGTTTTTTTCTACGATTACGTTTACATATACGATTTTCTCGTGAATAAAATAAAAACATAAATATTTTACAGTAACTTCCCCATTACGCAAAACAATACTTAGACCGTCAGCTAAAAATAATCATTGTATTCGACCACGAACAAAAGAACTCATGAAAAAAATGTACCTAAATCCGTATTTAAGCATCATCATATCTTAAACAAAAAGCTAACATCAAAAACTCAAACAACCACATAATTTCAACCCAGCATAACAATAAAAACTGATTTCCTACCATGTACGACACCGCTTCCGCATCAGACACGCTCAATATTAACCTCAAGGACGAAATTAACTTTAAAACGATTAAGTGTGTACCAAGAGAGTGCTATGTTCCTTTGTCCTATCCCACTTCAATGTTATCGGGGGTAAAACATGTGCAAAGTTCGGGTTGGGTTTGGCGATTAGGTTGCGGCGCGCACCCATGTAATTAGGTGCACGATAGGCCCTCGGGCATTGGTGGTCAACTTTGTGTCCGCGGGCTTAAGAAAGCGGAGGGAAGGGTGTTATGATGCTTTCCAAATTAATTTTGTATATACAATTTTTGTATGTACATTTTCTTATTATCGGTTGAATGAAACTGTTATAATCTGATTCATTAGATTCATCTTTTGATTTGAAAAATTTCGTTTGCCAAATTCTTTTTCCATTTTTATAAATATTAAATTAACCCTATAAATTTAAGTGATTGTAAATGGAACTATTTTTTATTTTTAAAAGTTAACAATTAAAAATCCTTTTATATTACGTTTTGAAAGTTAAATTAATCAAAAAAACGTCATGTCACCGACTGCACAAGGTTGAACAACCTTTCAATCTTTTTCTATCTCCATCAATCTTTAAAAACACTCATATAAAACTTTTCGATCTCATTCATCTACAGTCCACTGCGTTTTATCCATTTTCTTTTACAGTTTTTCAAATAGCAATCTAACACTTCACATGTCCATCTACCATCCATTCGTTCGGATACACAACTAACTTATTGCCATTTCTATCTCTTTCTTCAACCCATTTCATATGAATCACCATCATATAAAATTTATAAAACAAAACTTTTCTGATACCATTTAAATCTTAGATTTTTTTCTTTATTTAAATCTTCAATATGATGATGATGATACTTATGAACAAAATATTGAAATCATTTTTACCGAACTATCTCAGTTCAACGATACAATTATGCTCTCAGATTGAATTAATTAGTATTCTAGGTGAAAATATGAAAATGAAAATAATAGAAGCAAATTCGTTCGTCCATAAAAAAAATACATAGAAATATCCTGATACTTTTTTAAGCATCGTTGAACACCACTGATCCAAGAACATCGGGGACTCCGCCCTCCATTCGCTCAGGTGAGCCCCCATATCCTCGCACGCATCGAAAAAAAACATTTTCTCGTCCGTTCGTGCGTAATAAGCGCGAATTTCGAGGATTCGAGAGTGCGCGTCGTATAAAATTTTACGTCGGGGACTCGGAATTTGTATATTATGAACACTCGACGTCGCTTAATATTCGCGGCGTTAAATTGAGCGTCTACAATCAAGTTTTTACGTTCGCGCACGTAAAATATGTTTTTCGTGTATTTCATAATGCAAACGTAAATACGCGCCGAGTTAATATTTCGGTCGTGAAAATTTTACTGTGCGTTGCGTATTTTTCGGTCATTATTCGCCGGATGAAATATTTACGGCGCGAGCATGTTACGGCCTTTTATTTATCTATTCTTTTTTCCGTGCGATTTTCTCGTCAGTTCCTGGTTCTAGTATGCTACGTTTCAATCGTTGTTTGTTTTTTGTTGCATGTTATGAAATTTTTATAAGGGAAAGGTTGCGTCGTCGTTAAATCAGAAGCAATTGTAAGCGTTCAAAAATTTCATGAAAATTCATCAAAAAAAAATTTTTATAAGTAATATTTTTTGCTGAATTGTTAATAAAAATGTTGTGTAAATTTTTATAGATATTGAAAAAGTTTTGAAATTTATTATCCAGATACAAACCTTGCACTTATTAACGAACAACAAATTTTAATGAGCACATCTAACATACAATAAAAACTTTCTCAATTTGCAACATCAAACATAATGAATAATTATTAAGTTACTGTAAGACCAATTAAAATTGATTCAAAGAAGGAAAACAAAACGGGAAGGAAAACAAATTTTTCTCATTTTTTTAATATACAATTTTTTTTATTATTTGTTTAAAGTCCTGCCAATTTCAAGACAAATCAAATACTAAATTTTGAACTCGTAATAATATATATATATATAATAATATCGTCGATATCAAACCAATATTTGCTATGTGCAAAAAGTATAATTATGAGGTATTGAATAAAAACATTCTCCTGTCAAATTTTAGATGAAGCAAGTTTTTATAAAACTAATGTGTTGTACGTTATATTTATTAAATAGCATTTTTTTTATACGAAAATTTGGTTAGTCAACTAGTCATAACAGTCAAATTATTGAAATCTTCGAAAAGTGCATATAACAAATATTGGTGTGACAATGACGATATATTATATATAATTAATTTCTTTCAAATACTACCGAATCTCATAATTTTTTATTAGAACCTTACGATATTTTCACATATAAATAACAACATACATACTTTCTAAAGCGTACATAATCCGGCAGAGCTTCCCACCCATTTCTTCACGCAAATTCATCTCATCGAACCCACACACAACACCATACTCCCACACGGCTAATAAAGTTGATACTCGTTAATAAACAGACAAACAATTTCGCATCGCGAGATTAATTTTTGAGCCTCGTTGTTATTATTAACGTCTTGCTCAACTATGCAGGGAGCGAAAAACTTGGCGGCGCACGCTCCCTGCATAATTTAGCGTGGTCTCGGCGAATTAATACGTATCAAGAATTTCATAACGCAGACCACGAATTTAAGAAGTTAATTAATTAAGTGGAGCAACCCAGCACCCTTTCCGAGCGGAAGGGTCGGCGAATTAAATAAAATTCCTCAAAAGTGCTCGGGGCACTCTTTTCGTCGAATTAATTCTGATTTATTTTGAGTATGAGCTCGAAATTGTATTGTATGTTTAGAGATTTGGGTGTAGTTTTTTCGATGTTCGCTTAGTAAGAAATATGTAAGATACACGAGGCGTTTAGCGGTAGCGTTACCAGACGGACGTTTTAGATAAAGAAAATCTTCCGAGAGCATCTTCCGCTAATCTGGCGGCGTAATAAAGTTACACAATGGCTTTGTTATGAGAGGAGAACATTTATCATCCGTATCGGAATAGGTAGATTAATAGGCCGGATAAAGGTTTACGTCTCCGCAACGGATACCGTTCACACGCCGAGCGCTTGATAAATTCACTATTCGCCCTCATATGAAATTCCATATACCGTTTGTAAACTGGACGATTTTCAATATTAATTATTATTCGAAATCGCAATCATATCCATTAATTATATAATTTGAATTTCATAAATGATCATTTTTATATTTGATAATTTTAGCAAATGATTCTAATATAAAAAATGACTGATTTTAAAAATAATTGAGATTTTAATTTCAATTTTTCGATGGGCGTCCTTTCTCTTATTATTTTCCGCAGAAAAAGTATTAAGACTACGAATAAAGTGGTGGAAGCAAACGATACTTTGGTCTACTAAGTTTAAACTTGCCCGGCATTAACTTGCCTCCGCGAGGAGCGTTATTCGACTTTTTATCGCGTTACCTTTCTGCGGCGGGAATTTTTAAAATTTCAAACACGAAAACAATACTTATATTCAACCGCGCTTTTTTTGCAGAAGCATAAGCCGACCCCGTAGCGCTTTTCAATTTCTCTCGGCCCCATCGCTGTTATATTCTTTTTAATTTTCACCAAAGCATGTGTCGCTTCAATTGGAGATTAGGTCCCGGCGCACTCGCTTCCGTTGCACTAAACGTAATGCAAACGCTGCGACTGCACTAAATTGCATTTCTTTCTCGTCGTGCTTGTGTTATATGTACATATGTATAAGTTGCGGGTCTCAAGTCCCGCTTGGAGACTTGCCATTCGCGCATAACATAAATAAGGACAGCGAATCTGTTGCGAAGTGTTACCTCGACAATATTTCATATGAGCGAAATATGGAAGATGTTATAATTTTTCTAGGTTCTTAGAAATGTTCAAGTGTTTTGTTCTTTCGTTCGTTATTGGTACTTAACTTATACTTATTTTCTAAAATCTTTATCAAATTAAATTCGTATTCAATTATACTGAGATGATGAATGATATGTGTTGGTTTTTTTTTAATAAAGAACAATTAAAAGCAGGGCTTTGGAGTGATCACTTTTTTAGTTATTCCGATCCATCATCAAAGTACTAGTTCCGATTTTACTCCGTGCTCCACTCCTCACTCAGATTAAATTTAATTAATTATTAAAATATTTAATGCGAAAATACACAAATAATATTATATTTAACTATATCACTTTGAAATGGGAGGGAATAGTGATAACAATCTGACTATAATTATAAATTAAAATTAAAAATTAGATTAATGTCAATATTTTATTTTTTCTTAAAATTTTAAATTCATATTTTCGTTTTACATTTAATTTAAAGTCGGAGCAGCAAAACACTACAAATTTCCGTGCTTCGGCTCCGCTCCTACTCCGGGTAAAAACCCGTAGCTCCACCTGCTCCATGCTCCTGCTCCTGTTTCGCTCCAATCCCCTAATTTTAAGTCAAATTAAATTAGATTGGATCATATTTTAAAGAATATAATACGATTTTTGATACTAAAATCTATTTTAGTTTGAAAAAAAAATTCATCGAATGTAAAATATTTAGAAAAATTCATCTAATTGTAAGTCACGAAAAATCCTAAGTTGAATTATAAAAATCTAACTATGAAAAAGATTTTAAATATAACCCAGGTTCTACTCACCTGTTATAATAATTTTTCATTCTGCATGTATCTATTTTACTATAAAAAATATTATTCACCTTTAAATTCATCAAAAACAATTTCCCTCACATCAGAGCTTTTCTATCTATCATTAAACATGCCCGTGCTCAAATTGGGCCTGTTCATGAACTCGGCAGTCTCAAATTATAATTACAATGCCGGAATTAGCGTCAGATTTCAAAATTACAATCGGATAGACAGCTGAAGCGGGATAATCGGGTTTCTTTCCCGCGGCGGCGCGCGAAGACGCGCAATGATTTATCATCGCTTCGAGATAATATGTCATTGTCAGTGTTCGTCACACTCTCGAATACAATCCCCGTTGTTAAGTATTAATGATTTAATGCTCGACTTGCCTCTTTTGACCCCCCACACCCGCTGGGGTTCGTTTTGCACCTAGAACGCTTGCCCGAGCTGAATAGAATACTTTAATTAAAATTTCTGTCGCGCTTATCCCCGAAAGCGGAAACGTTTCCCAGTAATTGAAGAATCGTTTTGTTCACGCACTCGAACGTGTGTATTATATGTGCGCGAGGACGCCGAAATACGTGTTGAATTTATCGTTTGAATCGGATCAGACAAGTTTAGCGCAGAGAGAAATCCTTTTTCCGGAGTGGATTCTCACTTGAAATTTCTTCTTTAATGAAAAAGATCAGTTACTATGTCTAGGGATGTGTTTTATTCCTATATATAAATCTTTTTATTTAAGCAACTTCGGATCAAAGGAATATTTTCGAACGTCGATTTAATTATTGTTAACTCAAATACTATACAATATCTAACCTTGTATTAGACTTGAATATACAGGTTGTTCTCGAATTACTACGGAAACCGTAAAGATTATTTTTCGTAAGTAAGAACACATGCAATATCCCAAAAAGAACTAAAAAATCTAGCAGATAATGAGTTTTAATACAATAATTCGAACGAGTCTTTGTTTATTTTTTTCGAACTGTATTAACCATAGGTAACGACAGCTCATGATTTAGAAAGCTATTTTTGAAAAATAATCAATTTAAAAAATACATATATTATTTTTTTCAGTCGTAAGTGCGAACCATCGTAAGTTTAGAACTATTTGTATACACATTACTTTTAACGTCAAAAACTCATCAATTGAGTCGAAAATATTTTGAGACAAAATAATTTTGTCGCAGAACTTCATAAATAAATTCACAAAATAAATTATACATTTTTATAGAAACGGGGCCACATTTGCAAATACTTCCGTGCTATTCGATACAATAAACGGCACGAATTGATCTGTTGTGCGGCCACAAAATCTGGAAAAACAAATATAATCTCGTATGTGATCTTTTATCGAGCATCCTTTATTTGCCTAGGGTCGCTTCCAAACCTTCTCAGTCAACAATGCCTTTGGAAAATCGGTGACTTTATCAGACGACCGCTCGGCCCACTCACTTATCCATCTGACGCACTTTGTTTGATAAAACTAGGTACAATCCCTAATGCGATAAGATTCGTCAATATTTGTTTTACTATTTCGGCCACTTTTTCGTTTGTTTACATTCCCGTTTTGCCGGAAGGCGAAATTCCTCAAGAACAAAACGAAACGTTTCGGCGGCAAGGCGCTGTGGCGTTTTGTGAAAGGCGATCGTAAATTTCAGCAACTTGCACCGCTGTTAGTTGTTTTGCTTGCATATTTAAATTTTCAACCCCTTTGTTCGAGTGGAAAGCCGGTTAAAAAACTTACGTTATAGTTCTTGTCACAAGTGGCGTTCCTTCTGAAAACGGTGCATTATAAAACACATTCGTTACTGAAATGTCCTTAATAATTTCAAACGTCATACACATCCCATTGTGAAACGTATTCGCAACACAACTCAACGTAATATAATTACAAAAAACACAATTTTCAGTATATTCCATTTCGAATTTTATATAAACTTCAGTCTATACCATATAGCAAAGTGCTTAAGATTCACAGCAGATGAAAAACGGACTTTTGTGATGGAAGCATCAGAGAAATCGCGTTCGACGACACACAGCTTCGCGAAAAGGAGCAGATAAGAAGTGTTTCGCACAGACTACAGAGTGGATGCGAAAAAAGAACAAATAGACTTCATAAAATGCAAATGCAGTGTCGCAACTGCACCGAATCGCTCCACTATCTGCGTTCGATTTGGCGCCACGTATGTACGAACACCGCCAGCCCTTTTCGATATGAATACGTGTGCGGGTGTCGTGTTGTGTTTGCGAGTGCATTTCTATATGTAATACGTTCCGTGTAAAGAAAGTGCTCTTTGTGCGACTCCAGTCGTCGGGAGATGCTCTCAGCCGAAGACAATTCGCGCCGTTAACGAATCACTGCACTACGTGTTGTAAATCTTTACGTTTTGACTGGCGATGAATGGAATTTGCGATGTTTCGTGCTTCATGATGTGAAGATTTTGCTATGTTTGGTTTTTGTGAAACATTCTATTGCATTTTGTTAACATTGTTGAATGCAACGCTTCCTACCGAAGCAAAAGTAAACATTTCATTAATTTTGAACTATTTTAATATAATATATGTTTTTATATATTCAGTTTTTAATATAAAAGAAAAATATTGGTTTTTTATGAAGATGATAATAAATCCTTTCTTAATCCAATACTATTTATATTGTTTATTCCTTAACAATCTCGATATTCCAATAACTACGAAATATTTTTTACGCCGTTCTTTCAGCGCGTCGTTTATGTGCCATTTATTACACTTTCTATTGTCACTTACTTCACTTATTGCTTACGCAATTACTGGCACAAGCTGCTGTCGCAACCAACAAGAAAATATCCAACAAACACCAAGAAATTCCGCGATGTCCCAGAACGATTCTGCTGAAAACGGTCGACCCACTGGTCGTACATCGCACTCCGCATCCACCACCTTGTTCCCATTTTCCCGTTATATATTTTTTTTATTTTAATTTATTTTATTTTGACCCGTAAATAGCCGAGAGCGCGCATCCCGCCGTCCGGTAATTGTTGTATAAATTACGTCCGATCGTAGATACGCTACAGACGTATTTTATTTTTACGGGTTTTACGTGTTCATTATTGCCGTAGAAAAATACACACGTACGAAAGCAGGAAAGACACCTCGGGCTTTATTAACGGCTCACTTGCATGCCAAGCCGTTAAGGACTCGCCTAATTAATGTATGGGCCGCTTAAAAAACGCGAAAGCAGATTCGACAATGGCTTCATATATCTTCGCAGGGAATATTTGCCCTTAACGACATATAAATAAGCGGTAGAGTTGCGCGTAGTGAGGGAAAATTGCGCGAAAACGGTCTAATTAACTATTCGTAGAGGAAATGCGTGGTGGTGAACGTTATCTCAATTTTATGTACGTAAATTGTCTGTTTGATGTTGGTTTTGTTTAAAATTGATGTGCTTGATTTTGGATAGGGACAAGTTTATTTAAATATGTTCTTTGAAAATATTTCAAATTAATTCTGATTTAAAAAGTTTTAGGGCTTATTTTCTTTATAGTATGAAATAAGCTCAATTGTATACTAGGGAGGCCAAATTTACAGTAATTTTCATCTACCGGTAATCCGGTAATAATTTAAGTAATTACCAGTAAATAAAATTTTGAAAAAAAAGCAGAAAAAAATAATGAAAACCAAAATAAACCGTAAATCCAAGAATATTTTCTACAAAAAACGACAATATTTTTCGAAAAAAACCGTACACCTACACAATCTGATATTTTTTGAAAAATATTTTCCAAAAAATACATTTTCCAAAAATATTCAAAACATAAAAACTGGTAATAGCTTCCCAATTTTATATTATACTATAACATTTTTAAACACAAATATCTATTTCAATTACCAAAGTTTGGTTTCTCTCAACTAGATAGTAATTACTTTTTTTTAATATTTAAGGTAAGATAAAGGTAACTTTACCATATCTTTTACCTTTTTCTACCATTACATCGATGATATTTCGATGGCCTAAGAAACGAATCGTCCATAAACGGATTTTCAACATCATACTACACGTCATCAAAAAAAATCGCAACATTTTCATTCCATAACCCAAAACCCACAAAATTCACTAACGCCGAACAAACGCGACGAAAAAAAAAAACAACACCGTCAAACCATAACGACAAAATTTACAATCGAAACACTAATCCCCATTAACACCTTTATTAACACTTACACGCACCGCACAACACGCATCCGACGCCAATCTTCACACCCACCCAACGCACCCCCTTCGGCCACCCACCACCCACCGAACACATCCCCGCCCACCACCCACAGCACACACAGCGCCCCGCTTTCCGGCCGTCCGCTAATTCGGTCGTTTTTCATCGCCCGCGGCGGCAGTTATTGGCCAAACTTGGTGTTTTATGTTACTTGTTTCGCTTTTTTCGGGGCTGCGGGCACATCCCGCCTCGCCGGGGGTGGGTTTTCAGACGGAAACGACCCTCGCCGAATCGCGCGCAATTAATAACTCACGGTGCGCTAATGAGGTTTCGCTTTGCGGGCCGGATACGTTCGATATGTCCGAGCGATAAAAGAGAGGCTTTATTGCGTGCGTGAAACGTCGAACGTACGCGCGCTCTCGATTTTAATGCGCCTGAGCGTTTCGGGTGTGCACTTGTGGATGTGTATGTTGGGGAATGTGTCGAGGTTCGTGTGAATTTTCTTCATTGGGTTTATGAATGATTTTGTATGCAGTAGGGTCTCCTATAAAGTAATTTATTATAGAGTTAAAAACAGATAATTATTTTTTCCTAAAACGTGAATTCGAATAACGTGAGGTCTATACAGTATGTATCGGTTGGATTGTACCTATATGTAAAATTAAAAATGCAAGAAATCTAGCGCTTTAATGAAATTTAAGCAAAATTTTAGCAACATTTGACATCTACATGTATATCAAAATTATTTTTTTAAATGGCGACATGAGCTGTTTTACGATTTACAAAGCTGAGCCTTGCGTTTATGATCCTCAACGCTATTTTAAACCACATTGTGACAATCTGATCTCAATAATACAAGTTTTTCTAACCTTCCATAGTTATTTCATAATACACGTCAATTACCAAATTTAACAAAGGACGTTAAATAACATATTTAATTTTTTAATAACAAACACAAATTATGTTGAATTTCACAAAAAACACAACATTTTAAATTGCGATCACACAAACGTTGCGTAACATGTATAATATTTATATTCTTCATTAGTTTTCGCATTTAAAGAATTTGTTAATGATTTAGTACATACTGAAAATTTTTTCAATCAAAATATTTTTTGCAGATGATTTTAATAGACGATTTCGCCTAATGAGTCGAATCGCGTTTTTCATCTGAAAAACCAACTCAAGATATTATTTTATGATGCACGTAAAGTAAACGAGGGGTTTTATTATATTTAATAGTACGCGTAGATGTGTATATTCGTAATATTTTTCATTTTAACGAATTTCACGTCCGCGTGCCCTTAACGAACGGAGATTCGCGTTCGGTTAATTTTTGTTCTCGCTCTCGGATGGTTTTCGCACGTACTTTATTACTTCATAATTCGTAGAGAAAATTGGAATGGCGCACTTCGAGAACGATAACATCTCTAGTGAACATTGCGCGATCTAGATTAAATTAAAAGCTAATATCGTTTTACTATTAAGCTCGGCGGCGCCCTATAAAATATTATATTTCATTAAGCTCGCACTGTTATTAGCGAATACCCTTAAAACTATTTTTTATTATATTTGAAGAGACACCGTTCTAATCCCGGTTATAATAAGTATAACTTTTGATCAGTTCGTGATATTATTTTACATTCGTACTGACATAAAATAAAACAGCGTTGTAAAACATGCGACGAGATCTACAGTAATAATTTTGTTTTATGTTCACAAAATTTTATCAAAAAGTTTTACGATTGAGCAAATTAATCATTATTATTGCAAAATGGAATTAATATGCGTGTATTTTTCGAGCATACAAATGATTGTATAGTATTATACAACGTCAAGCATTCAGATCGCTAACTTGTTTAAGGATAAGATACAAATGATTAAAAAATATTTTAATTATGCCAATCCTCTTTTTGCACGGTTCCGAAATAACAAGGTATGAAAATTAAAAATGATATCTATTATTATGCCACAATGGTACGATTCGGTGCATGCCAATATAATACTATATTATAATTATATGTATTTAATTATAATTATTAAATAAAAAACTTTAATGTTCTTTGATGATTTTAAATGGTGAAATTTTTTCACACTACAAATTTTTTATAAAGTACATTTGGATGGAATTGCTATCCAAATAGACTGATGGAACCTATCTCTTATTTTTATTTGACCACCATACATTTTTTACACGGTTTTTTTATACAGTAGTCTATGGAATTTATCCCCCGTGTAAAAAGAGGATTGGATGTATTTGGATAAAATTTCCGTCCAAATAAAGGGCCTTTCAATAAGGATGCTCGATTTTAAAATACACAATAAAATTTGACTCGCGACTTTAAAATGATCGACCCATCGATACGATTTTTTTTTCTTCTATAAAATTATTCTTCATACGTATATGGTCTTTATGCGCATATACTTAACGTCTATAATATCATGCGTATGAAATTGTCTCCATTGACTTATGCAATACGTCGATTATTACGCAGTGGAAAAAATATTTGAATCCCCTATACATGTATATAATC
>JAOXNN020000036.1:4191177-4214181 GCA_028571205.2 Hydropsyche betteni | reverse complement strand
AATCGACCTGGCACTCCGAGCTGCGCCGGCCGATGGCGGGCCGCTCGACGGTCTTGTCGGGGCCGGTGCGGAAGTGTTCCGCCATGCCGAGGCAGCCGATCGCCCACCAGAACGAGCCGAAGACCTCCCAGAACTTGACCAGCTCAGGGTCGACCGGGGTGCCGCTGACCGACTCGTAGCCGTCGAGGAATTGTGCAGCCAGAGCATTCGCGACACCCTCGATTGGGAGCCCGCGGGATTCAAGTATCTTGGCGACGCTCCCGATGGGGAAATCGCCTTGAAGGCTATTCGGAAGCTTAAACCGGACATCGTCATCACAGACATAAGAATGCCGTTCATGGACGGACTGGAATTGACGGCGCTCTTGCGCGAGGAGATGCCCGCAACGAAAGTCGTCATCCTGAGCGGGTATGACGACTTCACTTATGCGCAAAAGGCGATTCGGCTTGGCGTCGTCGAAGTTCTTCTCAAGCCTGTGAGTCCTTCCGAACTCATGAAGACGATAAACAAGGTGGCGGTGGGATTGCGCAGCGATATTGCCGGCGAATATGCGGCGGGTGGCGATACCGGCATCTGGCGTCAACGCCGGAACACATTCCTAAACGATCTTCTCGCCGGTGCGATTCCTCCCGCAGAGTCGTTCTCCGGAATGTCAGAATTGGGCATACAGTTTTCCGAGAACTGTTATCTTGTCGCGCTGATCAAGGTCGGCGCAGAAAAACCGGATTTAACCCGGGACATGAAAATAGCCCGATTGGTGTCGAAAATGGCGTCGGAAACAAAAGCCGCCACCTTGGAGAGGGGGCAGGCCGATCTTGCCGTCGTATTCCAAGGCGAGAGTGACCAGGCGGTTGAAAGCGTCGCGATTGCCACATTGAAATCTATGGCCGCAAAATGTAGGGAAGAATTCGACGTTAAGCTCCTGATGGGACTTGGCAAGGCACATGAACATCTGAGTGAACTGAACCGGTCGTTACGTGAAGCTGAGATAGCCAGTAATTATGCGTTTTTCGCCGACTTGGATGAACCCTGCCTTATGCGCAACGTCATAGAAGATGGCACCGATGTTGACTAGACGATTAATCGCCGTCTTTCCCTCGCTGTCGACGCCACCAAGCATCATCGATTGGCCATTGTCGCCTTGCTGGATCCCCGGATACAAATCCGAATCTTTGTTGAGACTGACGAAAAATTCGGCGACCAGATCCGCAACCTCGTCCCAAGTGAGGCGTCCGGCGTTCGTATCGGCCTTGGCGTATTCCCACATGTATTGGTCGAACCGACCGAGGCCGACGTGATAATGGCCGCTCAGCCATAATGCGGAGTGAACGAATTTCAGTGATTGCAGCGCTTGGCGGAAAGTCTTGGCGGGGCCGGCCGGAACGGCGGCGAGTACTACACCCCGCGCCCGCTCATCCGTGCCATGGTGCAGGTGGTGAAGCCGAAGATCGGCGACCGCATCTATGACGGCGCCTGTGGCTCGGCAGGGTTTTTGTGCGAAGCATTCGACTATCTGACCGCCAAGGGCGATCTGTCGACGAAGGATCTCAAGACGCTGCAAGAGAGGACGTTCTACGGGATTATTCGCGGCGCGATTTACAATGGAACACATTGTTTTGGGCCAAAGTGCGCCCATAAACCATATGGGCGCACTTCGACCTAAAACAATGTGTTCCATTATAAATCGCGCCGCGACTAATCGCCTGTGGGCGCCTGGCCTAACAATACATATTTTTTATCGTGTTAAAGCGAAAAAAATCTGTAACAAGAATAATCGATAATTTTTCATTAAACCATGTTATTTCAGAACCGTACGAAAATAGTTTTGCATACACGAAACTGTTCCACGTAAAAGTCTCAAAACTTTTCAACCGACCAAAATGAACCGATAGAAATTTATTTCGCATCGCGTTGACAGCGAACGTCATGCGGTCCGCAAAACGACGTTCCGCCGATCGGGCGACATTTTTCGGTTTTGCACGGTCGTCCTGCGGCGCATTCGCCCACCGACGGCACATGCATTTTATTTGCCGTCATTGTTGTGTTTTGCAGATTTTATTGTGTGTGTTTGTGACGTTTGTGTTGCGGACGCCGATGCACACTGCACAAATCGCCGCCGCCGCTCGTGACAAATCAACCCACGAAAAACGTGACTGTGCCGCTTTTAAATTGTCCCTCTGGCATGTTTGCGAATCTGAATTTTGTCTAACTGACGCGATCGTTTCGTTTGTGGAGTTCGGTTGTGAAAATTTGGTAGGATCGATGTAATGTTAAGATGATTTCTGTGTTGAGTTTTCGGAAAATTATAATATGGGTAAATATAATGAGTAGGTGAAAATGCTTGTATAATAAATAGCATGAGACGGTATTTGTATACTTGTGGATATAATGTTTTTTGAATGTTTCATGAACATCCTTCTCTAAAGCTTGATAGTTTCGTTTTCAATAGCCTTTGTGTTTAAGGGTATAAGATGAGCATATTGTGTTAGGAAATTGCGGAAAATCAGACTTTACTAATATAATTTACCAGAATATCGTGTTTATTTTATGAAATATAATACACGCTGATTAGAGTATCGTCACTAAAGTTTTCTTAATTGATACTTTGATCAAAAAGAAAAAAATAGTTTGATTTGTTTCATCTAGGAGAAATAAGGTAAATTTTTTAACGATGATTATTTGATTTATTGGTCGTGAAAAATCCGAAATTTTTTGACTGGCAAGTGCTTCGTCACTAATTTGTCAGATCTTGTGACGTTAATTACGGAAACTTTTCAATTTCGAACTTACGGAGCAATAAATCTGCTCATTCGCACCTAGAACGGCGACGCAACTTCGGAATATTGTCGAAATCATGATTTCGCCATCAACAATAGATCCCCTCGAGTGTGCCCTTCAAGCCCGACTTTGAAGACGAGAACTTTGTTCAAATTTTATTATCCTCCACACAAAGGTCAAACCTTTCAATGGACCCGACTAACAAACTCATCTGGAGCACTTTTAAACGCTTAGACCTACCGATATTTCAAGGATTTAATAATTTCTTATTCGTACCGAATTTATTATTATTTCGAATGGGCGTGAAACGTTCTTCTGCGAACTTTTCGTAATAAATATCCCACTTTGCTAATTACAACCAATCGATGAAAAATCGCTTTTTTTCCCCACCCTCCGTCCTGTAAGAAGGAAAAGTCTTGCGTTTCGAACGAGCGCTTTTACTGCGCTTTGTTTGAGGTAATTGCATTTTTGCTGCTGCTGCTGCGGCTTTTGCGGATTGCAAAAGTTTATCTCGTTACACTATAGCGTGTATAAATTTCTACGGGAGCACAAAATACGTTTCGGTAACGCCTCGTTGTAATTGTCTCTAAAAATGTAAAAAGTAAAATAAAAAAAAAACAAACGCGTAGAGGGACCGAAAAAAGCCGATACTTTACGCGTGCAACTTTCCGAAATTGCAGTCGACGATGGAAAACAGCGAAAGTTCGCGAAATTCGACTCGACGTTTTACGATCGAATTTTCGCGTTACTTTGTAAAACGGCCCTGTTCGCGAGTGAAATTAGTAATACAAGCTCGAATTGGAGGTGGTAAATTTCGCAATTTGGAAATTCAGAATTATTTCACTTCTTAGTAATTCTACTCGCACGAATTACGACGGAAACGACTATAAAATTGTAAAACATTTTGTAAACCAACACGTAAAGTTATATAATGCAGCGTTGCAACATTTTACGATTCAAATTCGAAGTACGACTGTAACGTATGTGAAAATGAGCTCCCGAATCCATTTCTGCTTTATATGAAAAATTCCGAGTTTTCAATTCAATTTTCATTGTGAATCGAACGTTTCAAAATCAACATTCGGATAACAAGTCAAATGCGATTATGAACTGTTTTCAGAATAGGGAACAACCTCGCGCTTTCACGCGCCAATAATTGGAAACCAGAGGGGTGTTTTTTTTTTTTGACTTGTTTTCGTCTGCTTTTCCCTTTTTTGGATAACTCGTAAAAAGCTTCATTCATTTCGCCCTCGTTTCTCCGTTTGCGCCGGTTGCGCTTATAAGGCTTTTATATTTTTTCAAAACTCAATTTTGTTTTTACGTCCATTACTCTCCTCATCTTTTATCAACTCAGTCGGATCAGGTGCTTTCTCCCTCGTAATTCAGACGGTTTCCTTTCCGCACGAATAAAGAACGTGAAACAATATGCTGACCATTATGAAGAAGCCGTATCCTCAGACGGCTTAATCGAGTTGCGAAAAAATCTCAATTTTTTAAATTCAAAATCGGAAAATAATCAGGATATACTCACGGCCGTAATGAGAGACTTGCGTAGCGCACGCGACAAGATTAATTTATCAAAATTAAAAGCTCGGGACCGCTTTAAAAAATGACACTAATTAAGATATATATCAACTGCGAACACAATGAAATCCTTTACCGGCTTAAAAGTAAATAAAAAATGTTGTGTTCCTTTTTTTCGTATTTCGTTCGCCTCGGCGCCGAATGGATAAAATCCTCTCCGCCGAGCCAAAAGGGAAAATCGGCGTGTATTTGCAAAAGAGTGTCTTTCTTCTCCTTCTCGGAAATAAAACGATTCCCAGTTTATTTATTACCTTCTTGCAGTGAGACTTGTTACATTCAAGCTGTAAGAGTGGGCGAGGGGGCCAGTCACTATGAAAGAAAAAAGCTGAGGATTTATCTCAGTTTAGATAAGTTAAGCTTGAGTGCCTCTCATTTCTGGCTCGAGTGCGAATTTTAAGTTAGCCAAAACTTTACACCATTTTGCTCTTTTTAGAATGTAAGTTTCTATTTACAATTTCTATTATGAACAGTTAAAAAAAAATGTTTCACATAATTTTCTATTCGTATTACATAACCATTTTTGAATTAATTACATTCTCAAACAATCGAAACAACTTCGTCGATCGCCCAATATAATTCACAGCGAATGGATATCGTTAAAACTTTTGTACGTAATTTCACGCACAATATCCTCGTACGTTTTCAAACTCGGCATAATTTTCAATCGATTCCCCTACATATGTGGATCAAAAACAATTTCCCCATATCCAAGGTGTAATCGCATACTGTCAGTTTCCCACAGCGAACACGTTTTCAAGTTCGAGCCATCGGGACGGGCGGCAGTGGGAGACCGGGCAAAGTTTGCAAAATGGGACGTGGGTACGCTGCCATAAAGTATTCAGCAGAATCCAATAAAAGCAGTTTAAAAGCAGCCGGCTTACGGGTTCAGACTCGCAATCTTCCACTTCAAAGGCCAAACTACTATCCGCCGACTCGTTAAAGTCAATTAAATTAATGCCGCGCGCCTCGTACTTTTGTCCGAATTATCACATTTTAAAAGCTTGTAACCGAAAACGACCCCCCGGAACAAATAAATATGCATAACGGGTGCGGACCTTTCCATATGGAATTCTTCGAATTTGGTACGTTTAATCTGGAAATTCTGACCGTTTAGCAATTTCGGAGATTTCGCGCCGACCCGCTTCAATATGGACCAATTATGTACGTTTCGCGGAACTATTGTGTTGTATAATTTATTTTACGAAGTGAAAGAAAAGGCCGGCAAACGGGAGAGTGTACACATAAAACACACTTTCTAAAAAGCAGTCTCTTTGAAAAATAGTCCATTGATTAAACGAGCAATCAGCTGCCGTCATTAGCCTTTGCGTTTTCCGTCTTTTGAGGTTCTTTTCTAGGCACTCAAAAGCTCTTCGCCAAACAGAAATGCTTTGTTATGATAGTTGGGTTTCGGAGCTGAATCTCAAACTTTCTTTGTGAACGAAAATAAAACGAAAAAAAAAAACAAATACTATTTCGAACTGACGAATCCTCGCGATTACTTTCGCGGACAAAACGCATTATATTATACTTTATAATGGCGGCGGCTAAGCAAGTTTGTTCTCTGCGAGTGTTTGGCCCTTCATAGTCCGATATGATATTATTTTTGCACAAAAGTCGGTATGTAAATGAAACGACCGCTAATGTATTCACCGCTATTTGCCGTACAATTGCGTCGGCCGGTGTTATGGCCTAACTGCCGCTATGAAATTTTTTATTGCATTAACGAAGACCAACTTTGAATTTAATATAAAACTTTAAGTGCACGAGGACCCTTTGTTGGCCGGAGCGCTTATTTGGTCACTCGCGCGAAACGACCCGCCCGACGTTTTTTGTGTTTGACGAAAAGAATTTCATTTGCTGAACCGATGTCGCACTGAAAAATTCCCCTTTTATACAAATATACATAATTACATTTACTACGGACGGCAACGACAGATTTTTTTACGTAAACGAAACGTTGAGCTTTTACGCTCTCTTCTATTGCAAATCAGCTTGTGACAATATATGACTCTTTACACTCAATTTTGTATCTAAAATATAAACTCAAATATATATATTTTTTCAATTAAACAGTCCAAATAGATACTGAATATAACGGAACTAAAAAAAATGCTATAATATATCGTCCAGATATTTCGTCGTATTCTTTATTTTTAAAATCAATCTGAGTAAATATACTACTGTAACTACTGACGTGACCGATTAGAAATAAGACGACCCCCCAGGGGTCGAGTTCATGTGACCAAACGAAACAAGAAACGAATTTGTGTCCGTCGGAGTGAATGTCAAGTTTTCACGCCGATTGCCCAAAAAACATCCCCATCACGCGAGTGGCGTGTTTCTCGACCGTGAAATTACCACCGGACTTCGGATACGAAAAATAAAATGGGGATGAAAAAATACATACACCCATTCAATTTTCTCCGAATGAAAATAGAGCGAAAATCGAATCGCGTAAAGGTAGACGGATCCTTCACCGATTTTCGCCAACTACGTGCAATTATGCAGTCACTCGCTTCTGCGTCCCATGGGTAATTTCATCCTTCGAGGAACCTGAGGAATTAATGCATCCGAATTGGTTCGATCAAATCGCCGATTTTTCAAATAGCACTCAAGCGTTCGAGCCAAAGCAGGTCGTTTGTTAATTTGGAATGACGTTCTGCGTGTGTTTGTGCCGAAAGACCTCTTGTGAACATGTTGAATGGCGCATGAGATTGTACCTGCCATTAGTCGCATGTCCATTGACTGAACTGACTGTAATTAAACGCCGTTGAATCGATCAATTGAATATACACTAATTGTTATTATACTGTCGGTTTCGTGATTAGATTCAGTTAACGGAACCGCCTCCTATGCTCGTTCGCATGAACAGCACAAAAGACAATATGCATCCATTAAAAACGTATCAAAGCGTGAACTAAATATGCATACGCTTCGCAAACTTCACTTCGCCAAACGCTTTGATATACGAAAAAGATTAATTTCACCCGTTTTGTTGGATATAAATGATGGTAACGTTTGTAGTCTTCAGAAACGTTTCAATCAAATAGTGGAAACGTCACATATTGATTTTAAGATATTTATGTTACTATATAAACGTCAAAAAATTAGTAATACAGTAGAATCACGATTTTCTGGAATAAACAGGATTGAGATGTTCCTGATAGAGAAAAATCTGAATTATTATTCGGAAAATTATGAATTTATTAGGAATTAAATCATTACTATTTTTAGAAATTTTTGGTGTGCATAATCATTCACATAACCTTTAAGTATTTTTGAAATGCATTTCACTCTATTTATTTATACTATTTTTGGTTATTTGATACTAGAAAAAATTATGAACATAACGTAAAATCGATATGGTAATGTATTCATCGATTCCTATGATAATGATTAATGATTTTGTAATTATTAACGCCATCTATGAAAAGTTTTTTAAATTTCAAATTTTTTCAACATAGAAATTGTTTTATTTTGTAAAGATCACTTGCTTTATTAATTAAATTAACTTACTTTCACTATATAAGCCATGAAATTTATTTAAAAAATAAAAATCTTGTCAGGTTTTAGTTTGATCGCCCTCATAGTTGAATCTGTCACGAACAAGAATATTTTTTTTTATATATTCGTAAATTTTCGAACTCGTATTACGAAAAATCTGTTATTTGAAAAAAATTAAATTATTTTTTTAATCAATCCGTATAATCGAGGTTCGGATTATAAAGATTCTACTGTACTTCAATTTTATCATTTTCCAGACTTTTCCTGTACTCAACATACAAAAAATTTAACATTAATCCATTCAAAGTTCAAATGCACACAACGAAATCTCGACTCGCGTAAACAATCTCCACCGTTCCGCACAAAAGCGCTCACTTCGCCAACCTTTAAAATTTTCACACATACAAAAAAAACGCAACGGCGAACCGCAAAGCAGAAATCAAAGGCGCCTCAGCACGAGGACATCAAACGTCGACAATCTCGCTCCTCGAGTGTTTGTAATGTATCAAATGTCGACACAAAAGCCGCCGCCATAACGAGCGACGTCGACACACAGACAGCCGAGACGGCGAAAAACGCCGTCCCGCGGAAAATGCGGAAAATTCCTCGGGGAAAAGTGGACGATGGTATCCGGAAAGGTGGTCGAGTGAAGAGAGCAACGCGACACCTGAACGAGAGCTTCACAAACACTTTTCGAACGGAGTGCGGCCAAGTGCGTATTTCGAGCGCGAAGATTGTACTGCTATCGGCGCCAATTCAAAATTTGATGTCGTATTTATGATAGTGCTCGTGTGGAGGGTTCGAATTTTCCGAATTTTATCCTGGTGTATGTAAAAAATTGAAACGGTATCGTGTGACTGAAAATATAATAGAAAGGTATCGAGTGAGGTTTTGTCCTGAAGTGGGTGCAAACGGACTGTCGATGATGTTATATTATATAAAAATTCATGATTATAGAAAATTTTGAATTGTATAAAACGTGTTGAATACGACCGTCCCAACGGTACCAATTTGAAATCGCATAGTATAAACTTTTTTATCTCGTTGTCGTGTCTTGTTAGTTCTGTCGTAAAAACTGAAACTGCATCGATACCGATTTTTTATAAAATCCGACTGATTTCTCGAGGGACTTCGAAAATTCACCTGCGTTGCGAGTAGAAGTCGTAAATCTTAATTGGCAGCGAATAGCCGAAATTTGACGACTCTATTTCAACGTCGACGGAGAAAAAATCAAACAAAAATATTTATGAAACGTATCCGCTTTCAGCAAGACTAAAATATGAAATAATCTTGAAGCGACAGCGTTTAAAAGTCACGTCTCGGTCTAGTTGCTGCCGCACATTTCAGTAACGCCTTTTCAACACACCTGCTTCGTAAAGTCAAAACTAACAAAATAAATTATATAAACAATACCTTAACATATAAAAAGATCATTCCATTTGATAATATCAAATGAAATCAATGACTCACGTTTTTCAAACCCACCCTTTCTATCACGTTTATATTTAGCATATACGAACGACATAATTTTTTTAAATTCGACATCCGAATATTATGGCTCTTTTCGATTTTTTTCGTCGGTCAAAACGGGAACGAGGTCACAACGTCCATTATGCACCTGGGGGCGAAAGTAAGATAGCGTTTATGGGAGCGCTCGATAAGAGCGCAATCGCAGCTGAAACATTCGCCATATACGCTAATGCCGTATATTCGAATCGTGTAAATTTAAATGAAAGCGTGCCGGTGCTAAAGCTCATTTTAGTTTGATTTGTTTCGATGTGTGTTTTTATTTTAGGGCTTTAGTTTTGTATGAAATTTGAAAGGTTTGTCGATATTCGATGAAATAGAGCGGTTAGATTGGTGTAACCGTAGGACTTGTGTGTGAATCGATTTTTAGAATTTTTTAAGTTTAACGAGTATTCTCGTCGACCTACGGTGAATCGCACTTACGACCGAAAAAAAATTATACAAATATTTTTTAATTAATTATTTTACAAAAATTACTTATTAACTAACGAGCTATCGTTATCCGCCGGGAATAAAAAAAAAAGAAAATATGGTCTTATTCAAATTATCGTATAAAAAATTCAAATTTTGTTATAAATAAAATAGATTGATTTTTTATATAACTTTGACTTATTACAGAAGCTTAGTAACGTATCTTTGTCGTAACACCTAAATAAGAGTGTAAGTACAATTTTTAAAATTTTGAGGTTTTTTTTTTTCTTCGAGAAATTCCTCTAGTGGCACGTACAACCGATACAAGTTCGCTGTTGATATACAGTGTTTTTAATTTTTAATGTTTACACGCCATCAAAACCGATTTCGAGGACTTCGTTCACATTTTAAAATGTGGGCGTCGGCATATACATGTAGAACGTATTTTTGTCATAAAACCGATATAAAATTTTTGCCATTAAGTCCTTTTTCATTTCCAGTATTCATATTTGATCTAATTCAAACAATCATCAAACACATTTTTCCCAACTCCCCAAACAAACACCCAACAACAAAACCATTTTCAAACAGCAACAAAACACACTCACCAAACACACAACGAAAAACTATAAAATCCAATCTTCGCGGAAAAACATTTTCCAACAACAGACCCCGAGCATCGAACACAATTAACATACTACAAACCGGCATCCGGGTCGGCCCCGGCGCATTTTCCCATTCGCCGAAGACACCTTTCACTCCTTTTACACACGATTCGCTATTGAATTACGAAATATGTTTGCGGGCGGAAAACAGCAGCCGATATTGCGTTCCACAAAGCGGGCTGTCAATGGCGGCGCGAAAGCGAATAACAAATGTCCCGCCATATTGGTTGTCAGTTCGCCGCCACCTGATATATTAAATAATCCCCGCTTTTCCGTTTTACATCAAAGAGTTTCATTTTTCCGCGGAATATACGGCGGGTTTTACACGACGGGCGTATTGTCGTCAGCGGGTTTTATTATGTTCCGCGCGAATTAAAATGGGGTTTTGAACTCGGCAGTTTAGTGGTGTGTAGTTGGCTGTGTTTGTTCGTGTCGAAGTGGGAGTTTTTTTTAACGGTTGAGTGCTTGCGTTTAAAAGTAGTTTTGAAAGTTTGGGTGTTTGTCGTTTCGGAGGGATATAACTCTTTGGGAAAGTTTTCATAGATGTGTAGTCGATGGTGCTTTTCTGACAAATATGCGACGACTCATCAAAATCACGTTTCCGGATGACAGTTTTGCAATTTGCTAGTGTTGTCTTTCGGAACTAAAATTGCACGAGAGATATTATACATATACCGTCTGAAATATAGACTGAAAGTTTTCATCTTTTATGAACTGATGAACTAAAATAACACCTACTTAATTTAACAATATATTGAAAATAATAATCGATTCAAAATTATTATAAAAATTAATGCACTCAGGACTCGTATAACACGGTTTAATATAACACTATTTTAATATTACATAATTGATGAATTGTGACCTATAAAAGGTTACAAAGGTTGGATAAAGGTCTGTAAATTTTGTTTCAATTATTCAGAAAGGGATATTAACAAACATCGATATTTTTTTATAACAAGACCCTTATTTTCTATGAACTTCAAACCTCCTATTACACAACGTTTTTGTAAAACCACATAACCGTGTTATGCGAAAACTAAGTATGTTTCAATCCAAAATTACACGACTCCCTCATATTTCTTATTGCCGACTGCCTCATGAACATCCCGCATAGGAAATTGATTGCTCTGCATCCCCACATACCCAAGGCAAAATCAATTCCGCTGCACCATCCGAGTACGAAAACAATTTACAAAACACAACACCGACGAACAATTTTATAATTGGAAGCTTGTTTGAACGTGTCTTAGACGGCCCTCGGCGGGCTTACGCCCCCTCACTACATCCGACGGCAATGGCGGCGAATTTTTATTATAATCGTCGATAAAGCACGGACTCTCCGGCTGTGTTGGCCATCCGGATTAAAAACTTTGGACCGTGTTAATATTGCTAATCTGCGGAGCGGGCAAACTGCTACGTAAATCTGATTAGACCGCGTCTTTTGGACCGCCGCTAATTCCCCGCTGCTAATGCCGACAAGTGTAATTTAGGGATTAAAGACCCGTATCGCTCAAAGACCCAAAGGCTTCTACAATACAAACGAACGGAATTAGAACAAGTGCCGTCGCAGTGCATGGCGATCAAATAAACGCGGCCTAGTTGATTGCGTTGTGAAACTGTGTTTAGTTTTTCGGGCTTGAATACGTTCAGGGGATAATTGTGTTCTTGGTTTGTGGCTTGCGTTGAACCGCGGCGTGGGTATTGTGTTGAGGTCGAGAATTATCTCGTTTTTAGTTTGTTGTTGTATCGATTTGTATATTTTGAGTGCGACAAGAATATGTTATACATGTATGTTCAATTTTGATGTTAGATGAAAATGTTTTTTGTGTGTTGTGGAAATTCAAAATAAATTCAGTATTCCATTTATTTAAAAAAAAAAAGTTACAAATCCAACCCTAAAAACTCACCCCACTACACATCAAAACTTCACACGAGAATCTTAAGCAAAGAACCATAGAACAAACAAAAAACGATTATTCAAAAAAACTCACAACGTCTAACCCTTAGAACACACCATGAGAACACCTATTACATATCGCCATAGATGCAAACATGTAAACATTTCCGTGCCAAATTGTACGACATAAACAACACACACACACACACACCCACACACAAGACGTACAGATTTCCGATATACGAGGGCACTACAGCTCGGTCCTAAGCACACAACATGACGGTCAACTAGCACTCGGGGATACCAACCTATGCAAAATTTGAACTATATGTAATGCTGCCGTTTTGAGGATGAACATTTTGAAAGTCAAATTTTAAAGAAATACATTAAGTAATCATGATTTTTTTAATTAGAGGTCAGTGAAAATTTGCTAGGAATTTCGTGTAGCTCAGATGACGTCACTCGATTGAAGGGTGGCATGCGACCGCATGTGAAGGCGACGTACTGCGTACGCGCATAAGTATATAAAGATGGCGCACCTCGCTTCTCGATTCATTCTAGGTCCAGCCGTCGTCCGAGCAACATGTATCTGAAATAAATAAACTTCAATGTTTCTATTTATAACCTTTTGAAGCCGCTTACCCCCACCCTGCATTATTATAAATATTAATACTTTAGGGTGCAAATCACAGTAAGCATGAGCATAAATTTCGATGTTTCAATATGGAGACTCACCCTTATTCAAATTCTTTTTGATACTATTATAATACGACCTAAATTTAAATTCAACAGAATCTCTCAAGTCAAAAATGGCACAACACCACAGAAACATACCCTAGTCAGATTTCTCTCTTTAATTTATTTTTTGTCACGTCCCGTCCGAGTCCAAACGTACGTACCTCCTTTTTTTTATTTTTTCCCACATTTTTGTTTCGCATTTTTTCATTATTTTCGCGCACGTGCACTATCACGGATGATAAATCGGACACGAGATAATTCAATCGCGCGACTGATATATTCGCGGCGCAAATAAATTTTTCGCGCTCGGATCTAAAGATAACGACCATTGTGGCGGTTGAGAGTCGTGCTTTTCATACGTTTTTCGCGCTTTTTCTGCGTTTTTTTTGATGTTGTCATTTTTAATGCCGATTGCTTTATTTTCAAGCGCACACGAAGTGTACGTTTTCGGGCGGCTTATCACGTCCGTTCGTTCGTTTCGCGTTTTTCGAATTGCGCATCTCTAACAATGGCGTAAAAAATTACGTGTTATTTTCGCTGTTTTTTTTTTATATATACTGTGCTCGCTGCTTGAAACGTTCGAATATCGCGGCTGGAATCACGTATTCGCCATAAATAAGTTTATTTTTCACAGCGTCTTGTTTGGGTTTTGTGTAAAAATATTTTACATTGCGGGGGTTTTGAAGAATTGCAACGTCCGTCACGGTTCGTACGTTATACCTTTTTCAAAAAAAAATGATGTTCAGATACTTTTTTTATATTTTTCATTTGAAATTCAATATCGATACATAAAATATTATTTTTGCTGCTACTAGACGATGTTCTTTTTGATGCCACAAAAATTAAAAAAAAAATTTCATTATGTTATGATATGAAGAATAAGCAACTTTACATAACGCTTTAAAGATACCTCATAATATTTTTCAGAGTCAAAAAATAAAACTAAATATTGACGAAAATATTGACGATCAATATAATATAAAATTGACGATCAATAACATTTAATTACATGTCGTTGATATTAATCATCATCAATCATAGTATAATTGATATTAATTACATTATCAATATCAATTACATCCGTATATTGATATTTCTACGTATCGCTTAATTTCAATAATCATTAAGAATTAGTGTACTTAACAAAATTCCACTACCATCATTTTAATAACAAATGGCTTGAAAAGCACTTTATAAAAAAAAAATATTGATTTAACAATCATTGATTTAATCATAATAATGCTATTGTATTGTACTAAACTTATACTTATTATTTTCAATTTTATACAGTAGACTCTCACTAATCCAGTACCCTTGGAAATTAGAGGGTGCCGGATTATTGGAATGTTCGGATTACTGGATTATAAAGAAAAATTCATAATTAATAAAATAAAGCATTTCATAAAGAGAATATAATATATGTATTTGTGTTCATGTTCGACAGGTTTTTTTGAAAACAGGAAGTAAATACGTACGCACGTGCACGTGATAAGTTTTGAGGTTAGACTGCTAGATACGCGTACGCGTAGTGAGGGGCGAGGGAGGTGCAGGCGGAGGGTGCCGGATTAGTGAGATTCTACTGTATTATAGCATTGAAATCTACATATCATACTTACTTATTCAACTTTCTTATTGCTTTCCAGAATCAAATTAAAACGCACACACAATCCGAACTTCAAACATTTCGAAACACAAACACATGACAACCATACGCAACTACAACAGCATTAAAACAAATTTAAACGCCAATAAATAAAGAAAAGCGCGATAAGACACGCCAAAAGCGGCAAAGTCGAAACGCCCCGTACATGATAGACAGACAGACAGACAGACAGGTGATACAAAACGAACGTCACTAGTGTACACGGTCGTCAACTAAAGCGAATATAATCGGAAAAGTTATTTAATTTAGGCCGAGTACGTGCCGCCATCAAGCACGGCCGTTATCTGCGCGAACTTGTCAAAATGTTTTGCGCGCGCGAATTTGTGTGTTTCGAAACTATTTCGAAATCGTCCCGGCGAATTTCAATACGACACACCTGCGCGTGCCCGGCGAAAAGTCGCGTCTCGCCCACGCCCGAATTCGGAAATTTAATAGCGCGCTATTTTGACGGCAGCCAAGAGGTTAACGCGGAGGTTGATTGCGTGCTGTCGTCGCGCCGAACGTGGCCGACATCAAAACTGCGTTTAATTAATTTTCAGACTTGCGAGATTCGTCAAGAATGTTGAATGTTTTATTTGCGCTGCTTAAGAGTGTAATTAAGGTAATTTGGGGTCAGAGAGAAATTGCTTTCGTTTTGTTTCGAGGTGTGGCGCGTGGGTTGTTTTTTTATTGAAGATTCGTCGACGATGATTATTAAGCTTGATGGATATTACAGTAAACGTTAAAATAGGTTCGATGTTATAGGGGGGAAACGTAGGTAAATCAATAAATGAATAATATTGGTTTTTTTTTTTTTTGAAAAATATTTTTTGGTATTTTTGGAAAAGTCGTTTTTTTGAAAAATTTTGTTGCTTTTTTTGGGAAAGTATTTTTGGTTTTACGTATTGTTTTTCAGAATTCAATTTACCGGTAAACAAACCGGTAATTAGATTTTGTTACCTGATTATCGCTTAATAAAATTTTCGGTAAATCTGACATCCCTAGTATACCTGTATAATAGAACTATTTCTGGCATAAAATCGATTTCGGATTTTTTGGCACTTACACCTTATTTATTTCCGATATTCATAAATTGTGTTGATAATTATATAAATGTGAATTGAATTTCATTGTAAAGCAATGCAATTGTATTTTTAATGATTTTATTCAATTTAAAATGAAACACGAAGAATCCGTTCGAAACTGGACACTTTACTATTGTATCTAGATACATAATATACCAAATAAAACCATACAAAATACTATACTCATTGAAATGTTACCTTTCACGAAAGTTTTTACTAAAATACAAAAAACTTACATTCACTTGCTTTTCAAAAAATATTAAAAGCATTCTCCATCAAGATATTGTAAACCCATATCTCAAATTTCAATACTCTCCCGCCACATGTTAAATTCAACCGATCCATCTCCAAAACTCGATTTTCCTTCAATCAACAACAAAACTAACAAACAAACAACCCCGATTCAAAGACGAATCCAAATAAGCGCTTTTTAAACACATCTTCTTCGATCCGCAAAGTCAACAAGTCCCGATGACTCCTTCGGTTGAATGCTTCGTTTGTTCTGCGGTCTAGAATTAGCGGTCTGGTACACGATACGTATTTACAAGAGCACGTTCAGAACGTCTTTAAAATTCAGAACGGCATCTGGCAGCGCGGAATCAGTGCTGCCAACTACCTATGCACATCCCGAACACAGTTGCATCCGTCTGATTATATTTGCATTCGGCGTGTGCCGAAAATTTCGCGGCGATCGTGCGAAAAATGCCAAAGCACGCATATTTCGGTGTTTTTTTTTTCAGGCCGTTTCATTTCGACGTTTTCAGCTTTCGCTTTGGATGATAAAGGAATCAGTTGTCTATTCAAGCGGCTGCGTTATCTGCGACACGTTCGTGCGAACGCGTGACCTGCTGCAACTGATAAATTGTTGTTTATTCGGATTTTTCGTGTTGGATGTATAGGATTTTTTATATTTTAATGATAGGGCAATTAAAAGAGTTTTATATGGTCTATTTTTTGTTTTTAGGTAGTGTTTTTTTGTTTGCAATATTCAAAGTTGCTTCAAAATTGACTTCTGTCTCACAATCAGGTTCGACTTCGTCATGAACAATTTTCAAATTTTCTCGCCAAATAAAATAATAACAATTGAATATTTTTAATGAGTCTATTAAAAACATGATTATTTTTTGGGTAAAATAATTTTTCGAAATGGAAATAAGCTCTCATGAAACGAATTATAACAATACTTTCATCTTTTAGACTTGACCTGAATTTTGTGCATATTTATCCCGCAGATGAAAACGCTCGTTCTGATTCAATACTAGTTGGTCGGCAAATCATCAGATGTTGCAATGCAACGTTCAAATATTTGCCACGATTTTTTTCGATTTGCAAATATGAAATTTCTCTCTGAAAAACACTTTTTAACGAAATGGGTATCAATGTTGCCAGAGCCGAAAAATAAACTCCCCACCCCGCATGCGTATCACAATAAACTTTCGCTATAATACGCCTGTATCTGCCCTTAATACGCGATAAAATCTTTTCCGGTAAATTTTACCGGTAAATTGGAAATTTTTCGGCTATTTACCGGCAATGCTAGCCCTGATCACGTCCACTCCGACAGCTTCCACCGTGCCACTGTCACACCGACAACGCTCCATTGTGCGCACCTGCCCACATCCGTGTTATTGAAATAATATATTACGGATCCGCGTCCGGATGATGGATCTGCCGAACGTTGTACGCATAAAACTGAGTTATGGCCGGCCCGAATTGAACCCGGCCTAATTATTGCGCCGAACTGCCCAGGAGATGCGCGGACCCGCGCGTCTTGTGGCCAAATTGAGAGGCGCAGTTATGGATGGGTGTGCCGAAGTTTCTCGGGGAGCTGGTAAATAATGCGAGACGAGGAAATTGGTGCCCGCTCGATGGTTAATTGCGCCCGATGTGTTGCGCCATGGCGGGCTTCTGTTCGGTACCGTGTCTGATGGGGGTTTTATGTGCTTTTGTCTTGTGTTGAGCGAAGTGGGGTTTTTTGGTAGTGTTGTTCTTCTTGGGTGTATGTTGGGTTGGTGTGGAAATTCGTTGGATAGTTTTCTTTTTCGTATGTTACTTTTATGTTAAATTATATAAGTTAAAATAGAACTGTAGAACATGCAGACCAATGTGTATTCAATTTTTTTTTTCGAGATCACAATTTCACTTAATTTTTAATTTGTTTGAGTTTTTCTTACATATTTTTGTCTTATTAAATTATAATCTTCTAATAATTAAATCATAATATTTTTTTCAATTATGGGTTTTGGAAATAAGTAGGTTATAAAAATTTCAATTTTGACCTGCTGCGAAAAAATCATTACTTTGTATGATCATAAGAAATTAATCTAAAAATCATTTTGAAAATATTTGTTTTCTGCTTTCTTTAATAACTTCGCATCACGGTCGTAACCAGGACTTTTTTTAGGGAAACGGTCAAAATATAACTTTTTATTATGTATTCAATACAAATAGGCCGTTGTATCATTTGTGCTTAGTATCATTTGTGCGTATATTCAAGACATTCAATGAATTTATTCACGATCATGTAATGTATATCTTGACATAATTCTCATAATTTGTGATTATTTTCAAATTTGAGGGGGGGAGACCCGTTGTCCCCCTGGCTAGTACATACATACATCGTATAATGATTTCATAGTACGAAACATTCAAATTTTTGAAAATATCAGAATGACCTCGTTATGATGAAGTATATTTAGATTATAATTTCAGAGAAAATTTAAAATCACGTGTGAGCAATTCTATAGAAAACTTCAATTATATCCAAGTTTAACCGAACGAACAATGTTCACATGGCGTGAACCAAAACCGCCAAACACTAACTAGATTGAGTTCAACTAATACGCGGTTGTTTCTCAATTTGCCGGGACTACTTGGCTCTTTACTATTTGGATTTAGATCGATTGTCTCGTTTGTACGTAATGAGATAGCTCCCAACGATGCGAAGAACACACTATCCAATTAACGCCCTTCACAAAAATCTACCTTTGACGATGAAAAATTCGCAAAATCGAACCCAAGTGCTAAAAATCTGGATGAATACATCAAAAAGTTTTCCGTTTTGATAATGGGGTAAACGTATCACGCCAGATCGCGTGCGACCTCAGTCAAACTTCACCTGTCAAAACATCACTCACCTGAACGAAATTGGCTGAAAAATACTGAATTTCTTCCACACATAATACGCTCAAGGTTCCAATACTTCGCTCTATTAAAGAATAAATAAACGAAATCAATCTTGAAAGCGGAACAAATTCATAAACGTCACCTACCAACCATAAGAACGAACATTTCAATTAACACTCGCTTTTGTTATAATATATTATTTCAGCCGCAACATTACGCACACTTGCGGAATTAATTAGATCGTAAACAATCACGATTACGTCACTTTTTTCTAATTTGTATAAAAAAATATTTGGTAGGAACAACGATGCGTTGTGTACATGTGCGTCAGGGAATTCCCTAATTAGTAATTTGGGCCGGCCGCGGGACCTGAATTAATGGCTTCACTTAGGCAAATCTAATGAACACAGTCTGCTTTTGGTGTTGCCATCTTTGGTGAATAGATAAAAATTAGGACACGTATAGTAATAGTGTGCTAAATATAAAACGATACGGTGCGATATTTTGACGCGGAAATTCCGAAATGCACATCACGCTCCGGTCTCGAATTTCGAAAATGTTCCGATCGTGCTTTCCGTTGATGTAATTAATTTTTCGCATATTGAACATAATTCGCGTCGAAAGCTCGGTACCGAGAGCTTTTAACCGATAAAAATCGATGTTCGGCTTAACTTCGTTGTGAAGTTTTCAGTGGAGTATTTTCACGCAGCTCTCTAAATTCAAAACCGATTAAACTTTCAGCTCTGCAGCACACACGGTCCATTAGCGAAACAGAGAAAGCAAAACGAATCGCATCAAATAGTGTTTTAAACTTTACAGACAACCGTGTCACCGTCGATAAAGCTGCGATTTTTTCCCTATAGCTCTGTACGAAAGAAAAGTGTGCAAGTTGCGCAAATACGACAGTGTTGTGTTGTTTCTGCAAATCGCCATAAAAATTCTAGAAAAAAATGGCAAATTCACCAATCGACGCGTACGTCATAAGTCGCCCCTTTACTTCTCTTTGTTTTGTGAATTTTTATCAGCAGAAAATAAACAGAGCGGCTTATGAAGGTTTCGTTGCAGACTTCTTAATAATTGAAAACAGTGCGAAAAATTGCCAAAATACTCGATGTAAATATTTGCACAGTGTAATGGAATTTGCCGGAATAATAACGTCTAAATACATCGCGCACTGATACAGATTATATTATTTTCGCAAAAGAAACATACAAGAATATATACGTAAGCATTTCGAATTTACAATAATTCATGAAATATGATCCGTTATCTCTTCGCGCGTGAAAAAAAAGGTGTTGCGAAAATAGAATTTATGTTATTCAAAATATTAGCGAAGGATTCGTTCGCCGTGTGACAAGCCCTCGGTCCCGTAAAATATATCGCATTCCCTGTTTCGCAATAGTTTTGTAAAAGAAAATTTCATTTTTATATCCGCATAAAATATTGCTCGACGAGAGTGCGGGCGGTGGGAGGATCTTTTTTTCTATCTTTCCCTACACTGTTTCCCCGTATTATTTATGAAGGGTCAAGGATGTCAGCGAAAGGTCTGTACGCAAAGTGCCCTTTCATTTTCACTAGGCAACCAAAAAAAGCCTTTCGGCCGAGTTTGTCAAGAAAAATTGCGCCTACATTTATATAGTCGTTTACTTGCGTACACTAATGAGGCATCCGCGCTAATGTCCGACACACAACACGTTCTGCTTTTTTGTAGCTAATTTTCTGTTTTACAACCGTTTAATTTTTACGTTTCAATAACGCCGAACCGCCCAGCGTGCGGTCGTATAAATTATAATTAAGTCGAATAACAATTTTGATAATTTCACGGTGCCTTTTCGCCGTATCGCGCACGCGTATCGCTTTTAATTATTTTAAATGTTCATCGCGTGTTTTCGCGCTTTGCCGGTCCGCCGAAATTAAACAAAATAAACATTTTTCGGGAAAAAAAACGCGCAACAAGGCCGAAATATATCAACAAAGAAACGAAAACTGTGTAATTATTTTCATTAGAGCGGGTCAAGTTTGTTTACGTTCGAAATGGCCGCTCGGGCGAAAATTTTCAACTTCCATTCGGTTGGGCTGCTTCTATTTTTTTTTTTAACTTCGCTTTCCACGTCCACAATGTTCCGCGGCGAAAATCTTAATTAAGTTTGCGATTCTTTTTTGGCGGCGGCGAGACCGCTCAAATTCGTTGATAAATATTCTAAATTAAAAAAATTATATGGCCTCGTAAAAAAAATAATTTAGCTGCGGCCGAGTTGCAATTTGACACATCTTCGCTGCTGGTAACTAACTCGAATTACAAACTGATCTGGTTTAACTTGATTTCTCGTGCAATTTCATAATATTTTTTCTTATGTAATCGCTTGATATTTTTTAATAAGAATCGAATGAAAATATCAAATAATCGCATAAAAAATTTCAAGATGCATAAAAAATACGAAAATAAAGTATTGTACAAATCATTTCTTAAATAAAAAGCCATTATTCAAAACTAGAAATAATAGTCAGTTTTATTTTTTGTGCATTATACATAATTTAAGTGCTTGATAAAATCACTATTTATCACTCTGTGGATCATAAGGAAATTCATCCATGTTCAAAACTGGAGGATCTGGAAAAAGAAATCCAACTATTGCTTTAGCTATGATACTTCCATTTTTCTGTTTAGTCAAAACACATTCCATAGTAGCTCTAGTTTTAGATACATAAATTGGTTTAACATCAATATCTATAATATCTCCTATATATCCCTTACTAAAATACCTACAATAAAAATAATAATAATAAATAGAATTTCCTATATTAATCGTTTTGTTGATTTTTTAACTTACACTACATTTATATCTGTGGTATATGGTAAATATCCCTTATTATGATTCATGATACCACAAACACTCGCAGCATCGATTACTGAAGTTGTAAAACCTCCGTGGAGTGATTTTGCATAATTGCATATGTCTTCTGTAATTTGGAACGATCCTGTAATTTTTCCATCCGCCGCACTTGTAAAATTAACCTATTTAAAAACAATCAAATTTTTAACATCAGAAAAATAATATAAGGAAAAAAACTACTCACCCTGTTAAATATTTGTAAGCTGTCCCATCTTTTGCAGTTATTCTTATACTGTTTTATTGCTTGAATCATCCGTTTGGCTTTCGGGGAAAATGTACTCATGATAGAAATGAAATGAAACTACGGAAAAAAAAAATAGACACTTTGTATTTATACATTTTTTAAATACGATATTTTAATTTTTTAAGTCATTTGATAACATATTTCATATGACTTTATTATTGAAGTGACACATACAGATAATCGAATTGAATTATTCAATGCAACATTGTATTGGACTATAACACTTTAAATGTACGATCTTTTTTGTAACAAATAAAATGCTTGGTAAAAATACTGTTCTAATTTTCAAAATTGATTTATCAAAATAAGATCAATCTAAACCAAGATTACGAACGATTTAGTAACCAATATCTTCCGTATTTGTAAAATTGAAAATACAATGTGGCAATTTTAGTTTATTTTTATATTAAATTTTTCTTGTTACAATGTATTATATAATGTGGCGTTGTGCGTTTTGTGTTTCGAACTACTTCAAAAAAGTGGTTGTAAAAAAAATAATTAATACGTAGGCCTTGGTAATTGTTTATATTTTTTGTAATAAATTTTGTACAAAATATCTTTATTTTTATTACATAAATTTATTTTCTAACATGACACCAAACAATCGTTGGTAATTGTAAAATTTATTTTATGTAGCAATAAGTATTTTATAACATATTAAGTTCAATAAGTTTCATAATAGTTCAAATTCAAATTCCAAAATAATCAATTTGCCCTATAAAGGGTTAATATTATATTTGTAAACAGCTAAATTATTTTCACATGTATTATTGATTTTTAATCGCAATTGTCATTAAAATTAATCAAGCTTCTCGGGTGTAAAATTAAGAGTATAACGCGATGCTCTCCCGATTGGCACCACTGACGGTGTCCACCCCTATTGTGGGTTGCCACCCTGGCAACCCC
>JAOXNN020000036.1:4105991-4191077 GCA_028571205.2 Hydropsyche betteni | reverse complement strand
GTGCACGTATCCCCATTCAATAGACGTGGACCACCCCCCGTGCCATTTGCCACCCCAACGGAGGAACCATCGTTATATTTGGCCCCCCAACGTGGGGCAACGCTCGTTATAAGAGAACATATCATTAAAAAAAATCATTAAATATTATGTATCTGATTTTAACAGGCTTTAGAAATAGTTGATTGATATATTATTTTCACTTGGGCAAGTAAATTAATTTCACTTTTGTTATGTATTGTTACTAAATATTTAATGCAAATAAATTATTTGTATAGTATATATTATATGTTGAAAAATTTGTGAAAATAAAGTTTGGGTGAATATTCCGTGTTTTGAATGCATTATTCTTATATTTATAAATCACTTATTTTAAAATATTTTCGCGGCGGGAAGATTATGAGTACTATGCCACATAGTTAAGCGATTTCTTTAGGCATTAGGAGGCATGGATTTGGAGTTACGATGCTTCAAATATAGCTTCTAAATATAATATATTTATTTTTAAAGAAAATCAAAAATAAATAAGGACGAAAGATCGTTAAAAAGTTTTCAATTCACCAATTTTATATTTATGGACAAAAAAAAAACTATAAGGATATCATCATCGGTAACTTTCACATGTGGACTAAATTTTTTTAATTATTTCACTAGGTATAAACTAAATTGCACCAGAAATAATTAACTGAAATAATTTGAACTAGGTTTTTAAAATTACATACTTTGAAACGAAGAAAAGGATTTCATTAAATATTTTTCTCAATTTGTCATCATACTTTATTTTAAAATTAAGATACCCTTAATAATAATAAAAAAAAATTAAACAAAAATCTTTATTTGATGTATCAAATTAACATTGGCTAAAATAGTTTACATCAATTAATTTATGTTGTCTTCTCACAGAAATGCTTGATATTAATGTTTATGACTCTGTGGATCATAAGGGAAATCATCCATGTACAAACATGGAGGATCTGGAAAAAGAAATCCAACCACTGCTTTAGCTATGATCCCTCCTTTTTTTCGTTCAGTCAAAATACAATCAACGGTAGCTCTACTTTTTGACACATAAATTGTTTTAGCTTCAAAATCTATAATATCTCCTATATATCCTCTACCAACATACCTGTTAAAAATTAAAAATAAATAAATAAATTGTTTTCACAAATAAACTTATTGAATCACAAACATACAATATATTCATATCGGTGGTATATCCTAAAATAGCCTTTTCATGGTGTATAACACCATAAAAACTCATAGCGTCGATCACAGAAGCTATAAAACCTCCATGGACTGATTTTGCCAAGTTGCAGATATCTTCCGTGATTTCAAATGATCCTGTAATTTTTCCTGCTGCTGCACTTTTTAAATTGATCTATTTGAAAATAATAAAAAAATTAAATTCCGAAAAAATATTTTGGAATAAAATTACTCACCTTGGGTAATATTAACGAAGCGTCCCATCTTTTACAGTTACTCTTGTACTTTTCTATGGCTTGTACCATCCGAAGGGCTTTTGGTGAAAATGCACTCATTTTAGAACTCGTACTAATACGACTGTGAAGAAAAATAAACTACTTGTGTTTTTACAACTATTTTAAATGCATTATTTATAATTTTTACGTTATTTATTAACATTCTTATCGGTAAAATATATATTTTTTATGGTTGTTTTTAATGTGACATCTGTTTATAAATCATAATAATCTTTGGAAATTCATATTCAAATGTCATAAAATATTACACTATATAATGCAAATCTTATTTGCATTATAAAGTATAATAACCTTTATAAGTATTTTTTTGTGCCATATCAGATAACCCTGACGCAGGCGATCACTTTTCGGTGATTATCCTGGGAAATGATAACTGAAGTGGTTTCCCTTTGCTTTTTTCGGTGATAGGATATATAATATATAGGAAGGAGGATCAATTTAAACACGTGCACATACTGGTGTGCCCGATCGTCGATGACCGATTATAATTATTGTCTCGATCAATCGCGACACCGGCAAATATATTATAATTTGTATGGCGATCGATAAATAAAGCTTGAATTCGGAATTTTTCAGAATCGTCTCATTAACTCTCATTTTTCTGGCCAAATGGCTAAATACCAAATTTGAATAGATGTATATGTTAAAAAGTAGATCGAGTAGATGTTAAAAAAATGGCCGGTCATACTTTTGCCATATCCACGGCTCGAACCATCATCATTACAATTGATAATCCTTACAGCATACCGCTACACCACAAGCTGGCTTTTTTTAAATGAATCAGCGAGAAACTGATTGATGAACATTATTTTGGTGAACTGTATAATCAAAAAAATATTAATGAATTTTTAAAATTACATAAAAATTAAATATCCAAAATTTAATTTCGCAAGAAGTATAGTTTAATTTACTCGTCGATACTAAAATCACAGTATAATTGTTACATAAAGAAGAACAATATGACCGCAAAATGATCGATTTATCTGCCGATATCCTTCGAGCAGGAGGGAATCATGTAGGAGGATGAATCTCAGAGAGAGATTCTGGGCATCCTAAAGTAGATAGAAGAGAAAATCTAAGAAAGGAACCCCGAATCGTGGCTCTCTCGAAAACTTGTCCTCTCCCTGAAAACACCAAGGAAAAAATACACCAACCCCGACGCCAGAGACAGCTCTGCTTGCTGGAGGCAGTTCAATTCAGGACCCTCTTGGTCGGTAGGTAAACCAAAAAGAATGATGACCTTAGGTCAGGTCCGCTCTGCTTGCCGGTCAAATACAATGTGGCAGTTCGCGATCATTTGACCATTTAACCATTTGAGTGGTGCAGGGATGATGCAGGGAGTTAATCCCTATTACCGCATATGTGTTAAAACGTGTGACATCAAAACGCCATGATTTAAACACCGTGATTTAAAAAAAGTAGTTCTTTCCTTTTTTTAAAAAATGATAACATGAGGGATGAAGAAAGAAAGAAAGAAGAGAAAAAAACATATCGCCAGCCGCGCATCCACGATATCACGATGATCACTATCAGTGGTAGAATGGAGTCGGAATGGCGTTCCGGCACTTTTTTTCAAAGTCGGAACGCGCTCCGTAACTTTTCTCAATTTGGGAAAATATTAAAAAATAAACCTAAGAAAATAAGTAAATTGATAGTTTTATGGTAATACAGCTTGATTGCCTAAACCGTCTGGAAAAAATTTTCGGAAAGTCCTTCACAGACAAATGCAGCAGTCCAGGTCAGGTCTCGGCAACCTTTTTCGGATGTGGGTCAGAGCAACCAAAATGTGAATTTTTTTGGGACATTAATAATATAAATAATCAATAACATAAAATAATCAATAATAATTAATCTAATGGGTCACTTGAAATCATCAAACAGGTCACTTAGTGACCCGCAGGTCATAGGTCATCGAAGCCTGATCTAGGCTATACCTAACCGCGTTAGCCCAAGTCTTATTTAAGGAACATGTACCATAAGAACCAATCCGCGCACGTAGCCTTCCAATAATCCAAAAACGTATCGTGTGTGCCACAGTCGATGTGGCTAAACTAAACTATTCCATAAATTTTATAACTAAATTAGCCGAACGTCGTTTGCGCGGGTAAAAACGTGTTTTTATACGATAATGTTGGTAACGTTGGTTGTTGTCGGCGCGCGCTTGTCCGGCTGTCAAGCGCGCCGGTGGCGGGCGCGGTTTTGTTCCGTCATTCCACTTGACGTTGGCCGTGTGACGTCTCACGTATCATGGATACTGCGGACGTCACCAGCTCCTCGGACACGAACGACGCCATCGGTGAGCACCACAGCCCCGTTCCCTCTTTATATCCTGTTATCGCACGAGATTAACACGAGGCGTGAGACGCAAACCGTCTCTTCGTCTTCCGCCCTTCCAATTTTTCATCGTTTCGTATTTTTTTCTGTATAAATATGCATTTTCTTTTTATTTTCTGTAATGTTTGCGGTCGGGGTGCGTGATGTGCGTTTTCGCTGTCACTTTATTTTTGTTTGTGTAGCTATTGTACACATAACCTATAATGTGTTACAGTCAAGGACAGCCAGAGTACATGCTGTGAAGTCACTAGTCCCAAGCCGAATAACGAAGAGTTGTCGACTGCCGATAAGCCAGTTATTGATAAAATGTCAATAGATAGTACTCAATCTAATGAAGTATGTAATCTCGTTTATCGAATTTTTGCATTTCTGTCTATATGAATGTATCCTTATAAAATTTGTTATCGTTTTTGATGTAGGTTGAAGATATGACGCTTAAACCTCCGTTGATTATAATTGAAAGCGATTCGTGTTCGGGTAACGGAATCACGGATTCTGCTATTACGATATCAGACGCTTCCTTGGGTAATCTTGTATTTTCTTATTTTATCTTATTTCCAAAGTGGATTTTTTTTTAATTTGTTGTTAATTTTTAGAAAAAGAGAGTTCAGAAAAAATATCTTTAATAAAGCGAAAAGCTACAAATCAATTGTTGCCTTCTACGAAAATTCGGCTTATCGATTCAGCCGACACGAATTCTTCTACAGACATTTCGCCCGATGCTCAAACAGAAAATGTTATAACTACACCAACAATCTTGAAACATGAAATCCCTCAAACTAAAAATAAACAAATTAATATCACTAAAAGGAGAATGAGCTGCGAAAGTCAATTCGTCGATACGATCAATCAGCATTCCGAAAAAAAATTGAGAAGAAGCCTTAGTACTGAGACTTTTTTAAAATTCGACACTGATAAGATTCAATCTGAATCTTTAATTATCCCAAGTTTTAATAAACAAAATGCATTTAATTCTAGTAATAAAAATTCTCAATTTTCTATTATTCACGAAGAAAATTCATCCAAGGTTTTCAGTGAATCACAAAATGTGAACGATTCGCAAAATATCGTACTTCAATTTCTGCCTAGTGAAAGTACTGAAAAGGGAGATTCACAAATTGATCGGCTATCTCTAGATCAAGCTAATACAGATTCTTTGAATCCTTCACACAAATCTTTAAGCGGCATTAGTATTTCGACAGATGCTAGCCAAGACACTACTGAATCTATCAATATGGATTCGCCTGTAAATCATGAGACAGTTAACAAATCTGAATTGAAAAATAAACCATTTTCCAATTTGCCATACACGGCTTCGACTCCTGAATTGACTTCAATATCTAAAATACATCGTTTTCAACTCTCAAAGAATATGCATATAAGTGACAATGATAGTGATAATACGCCTCCTTTTAGAGATTACAAAATTACTGCAAAAATATCTATGCCTTCAAAATTGAATTCTAGAACAAATCTCAATAATAATAATAATTCACCTTTATCTCCGTTAAGCAACGGACATTCAGATGGATCTCGTTTGAACAACCTTAGCAATTTAAATGGGCCTTCTTTTGATGTTCAAATTAACTGTGATGAAAATAATGAATTTTTAGCACTTCATGTAGTTAAAATTGACAATGAAATCGGATCTGACATTAGTAGGGAATGTCAAAAAATACACAAAAAGGTGTACAGAGATTACACAGCCGATGTTTCTAAAACTAATTCTCAATCGAGTGTGACGAGTGGAGGCCTTCTACAATTGCCTTTACTTACAAAAACGTCGTTTTTATCAACCTCCAGTAGTAACTCATCAACGCGAACATCGGATAATACTTTTGTTATTCCTCAGCGACCCGGACGCAGTTTATCTTCACAAAATCTTTTCACTGTAAAAGGATTGAATGCTCTAAAACAAAAAATTGACGAAGTCATTATGCATTTGATTGAAGCATATGGTACAGATTCTTTATATCATTCTAGTGGTGGCAGTTCTTTGGTCAATTCTTTTGATCTAAAAAAGAACATAAGTAATGGAAATCATACTGATCACAATGAAAATGTTCGTAACATGACGCCCAGAAGCTCTAAAAAGAAATTACCCACCAAAGCTAGGCGTACATTAAATAGGAAATCTAAAAAGGACATTCTTCCGATTACTAAAGAAGAAGGTCATCTCGATAATGAAATTCATTCTCCGGAGATGATCAATACAGATCCTAATAGATGTCAAAGACCATCCACACCACTAACGAACAAAAAAGAGGAAAATATATTTTTCAATAATAATAACATAGTACATTCAAAGCAAAGTTCTCCCACAGCTATTACTTCTCCTAAAAGAAATGTTTCCCCTGTCTCTAAAAACGATAATAATTATCCTGAAAATACAGTTGTGTTAGCGAAATGGAGAGATAAAAAATATTATCCAGGAAAAATCAAAAAATCATTGGAAGGCAACAAATACCTTATTGAATTTTATGACGGAGCAACAAAAATTTTACTAGACGACTTTATTATATTCGGTAATACAAAAGAGTTACCAATATTAGGTCAATCTATTTATGCTATTATAGAAGACGAAATATATGAACCTAGTCTTGTTTTAAGTTTAATAAATGTAGACGGAACAACTCGTTATAGATGTACCACAGACAGGTATTTATAAATTTATGGTTTTCTATTTTATAACCCATCATATCAAGTTTTTTATCTGAGTTTTTTCTTTTCAGAGATATTACAGTTCTGGTAAAAGCATCTGATATTTACGTCACTGAAGATCAAGCAAAATCTATCAGAGAGAACTGTCAAGTAAAATCCCCTCATTCGACACCAAGCACACCACGCAAAAGAATAAACAGAGATCTCAATCTAGATAATATCATCGATGGACCTCGCATCCCCAGAAATCGTGATAAATCTGGTTTTCCGAAAAAAGATACTTTATCCCCATCTTCACGAGCGTCTACTTCAGGTTGTTATAATTTTATTTTCACTGTGTTCTAACTAGGAGTGCATTAAAAATAATGAGTTGTGATTATAGGTATATCTAAAAAACTTCTTGCCCACAAAGAATCAGTTGCTCTGCTTCCAAAACAACGTCAAGAAAGTGAAAGTAGCGAAGGCGGAGAATCTTCTACGCGTGCTCCGAGTACATGTCTAGAAGAAGTTAGTGGTGTTCAGCCTGAAATACAAAAGACACCTCGGAAAATTGATGGTATAAAAGGTGAACATTGAAATTATTTCTTCGCTTTGTTTAAATAAAACGCAACAAAAATTTGATTGAATTCCTCCTTTTTTATATAGCAGGTGCATTGTTAATAAAAGGCACATCTAAACAAAATGTTGGAAAACGATGTTCGAAAGTAACTAAATTTGAAAATGATCATGACACTAATAATTATCTTGGTCCCATACCATCCACAGGAAGTTCATTGTTTAAAGATTTACATTTTTTACTCACCTGCACAAATCCCCCTAATTCTAGACCTATCCAAAAAAAGGTTTTTATTTTAATTTTATCATGCAACATTATAAATATATCAATTTATTTTAATATACCTTTTACATTTTTTCAGAATATGAAGAGTAATTCTCCAACCTGTTGGAATGATGACTCACAAAATAATACATCTTCTTCCACCACTGAAAAAGAAGACATCGTATTTACCACAATTCCATTTCATAAAGAAAGGTTAAAAGAACAGTTGGAATCTGGCGGAGGAATTGTGTACAGTTACTTTGAAGATGTTCCTAAAAATATATATGGAGTGTGCAAGTTAATAGCACCGCGACCTTGTCTTACTGCTAAATATATCCAATGTCTTGCTGCTAACATACAACCTTTATCACACATTTGGGTCGTGCGAAGTTGCATCTCTGATGAATTGAAGAATATGGATGAAGACGCTCTACCTACTGGATGGTCTATTGAAAAAAATCGATTCATAAACTGGGAGGTAAATAAAATCAGATTAAAATAAACTACACATTTAGCATTTAGACTTGCTAATTATTTAATTTTCATATTCAGGTATCTTCATCGGACAGACGCAGTTCTACGCCGTTCAAAAACAATCTCATTCTCTTGTGCAGCGATAATGAAACTTTCATTAAATTTTGGAGAAGAGTTTGCACACTTGCAGGGGGCGATACAAGAACCGTAAATGAAGAAGATTTGAATCTTTCCGGTGGATTGGTGATTGTCACCGAATACGACTGTCCACATGAAGTTCAAAATAAAGCAAACCAGGATAATATACCTTTGGTGTCTACAATTTGGGTCACTCAATGTTTGATCGAGGGTACAATATGTGATCATAATGCAAGTGTGAAATATAATTTTACTTATACTGATATAGATTAGTCATTACATAGTTGCAATTAGAAAAAGTGATAACCAAAATATTTGGTTTGTTTTCAAAAAATTCTTTTATATTTTTACAACTAATTTTATTGACGTTGTATATATTATGTTAGGACCTCTTTTTACAATGACTAAAAATATGTGCCCTGATTTTTAATCGGCTACCTAGATTTGAATGTGAATGAAATATAAAGTTTTGATTAACTTTAAAAATAAAATTCCACTTTTTTTTCATAAATTCAAGACTGCTTTAAATTTTGATTCTTTTAGAACATTACATTAGTTAAATTTAATTGTATTGCTTTTACTGATGAAAATTTTATTTTGTATTTTAACATTTTAATATGATTTTATTTACATATAAGTTTTGTTATTATCTAATTACTTTTTAAAAATATGTACATATATTTTCACAAAATCTGTTTTATTTGTTCCCTTATTGCTGCACTCAAAAGAAAAACATTTATTCACTAAAATATTTATTTTTATTCATTATACCAATCTAAAAATAGCAATGTAAATGACATAACTAAGAGAAAAAATAAAACCCAAACGCGAAGACCTGCATTTCTTTGGATAGCTTGTCTTATTTGTTCGTTTGCATCTTTAACATTCTCATTGACACCTATCACAGTTCCGGCAATTCTATCGACGTCCTGTTCTTGTTGTAATACCTGGAATACAAAATTAATTTGTCAGGTTGAGTTATAATAAGAATAAAAGGAATTTGAAAAAAAAAGCACTTCAACCTTTTCAGTAAATACTTCTTGTAATTCTGCTATGTGTAATACTTTACTTTCTATTTGTTTTACTTCCTCCGATAAACTATTGAGTTCATTGTATAGTTGCAAATTTTCAGATTCGAACATTTGCATTTCTTCAGTGGACAACTGGTCATCTTCTGAAACTGTCGACGAATCCATTTCAGTCGCGATCGCGACCGTGTTTTTATTGTTTACAATGTTATTTTCTTTCACGTCACTATCTACAGTCCTATTTGTATTCCCTAAAAGTTCATCCATAATTTCACTACTCCTTTTCCTTTCCAGGGGTGGTTTTTTTTCAATTTCCAACTTGGTCAGTTTCCTCAGATCCAACGCTCTTTTGACTCTCAAAGCTTTCTGCTCCGAATGAATCGCACAAACTTTTTTCAAATAATCCTCCATTATTTTGAGTACGTTGTCCATAAATTCTAATACTTGAGGATTCCCTTTATATTTGCGAGTTTCCTTTTTGAACTCTTGTATTTCGTGCATGCAAGTGTTGACGATCTTCTGAGAACCTTTATCTATCTGATCCCTTTCCACGTCGGTCATGTCTTCGCGGGAATTCATAAACTTCGAAAAGTGCAAATATGCACTTCGGTTCTCGAGCAAAAAATCCCGAAACCTGGTAATTTGCGAAGTGATATCTTTCGCTCTCACGATAAATACATTTTTCGGTTTATTCTTCAAAATCCTATTTTTGTCCGCGTCGTTCTGTACACCGAAGGCTTTGTTGCGGGTGCGTACAGTTTTGACGCAAGCCTTAAAAAGGGGCGTGACGTCCATCGCGAAGCCGTCCAACGTGGACTGTCAACTTCCAACTGTCAAAACGATCGTACAGGTCGACCAACTAAAAAAACTTCTAATTCAAAACATATGATCCGAAAAAAATCATATTTTTTCCAAACGAATCAAAGAACAATTCATACATCAAATCCTAAAATAAATCCTCGATACTTCAAATTATAAAATTGCGCTTAAATATTAATTTTTAATATAATCGACGAAATTGCGCAATTAGTTATAATAATTACAAAATCTTCAATGAAAGTAAAACGAATTGAATATTCTGAAATTGTGTTTAGAACGAAAATCGAAGGCTTCGATCTGAAAAGAAGCGACAGTTGAACTAACGCGGCTTTACATAATAATAATAATTGGGAACATCTGCCAATCGCCATTTCGTGTTATGCTCGTAGCGGTCGCGCCTGCTGTCACGACATCTCGCGTCCCTCTCTAATTCGGGCGGGAGTGGTATGCGTGCGAGCGAGACGCAGCGAACGCGTCACCTGGTGCAGCGGCAGGGACGGCGGCGGACGGCGGTGCGACGAGCGGCCCCCGACCTGTAAACATGGACCTTGCGGGACTTTCTCCGGGCCCCCCTTGAGCCCCCCGGTGAGCCTGCGCCCCCCGCCCCTCCGGAGACTTCGCCCCTCGCTCCCCCGCCCCTCGGACGCACATTGCGCAATGTAAGCGCGCCTCCCTTAACGTCATCCTGTCCGTCTCCGTTTGTCCGCTTTCTTTTTGTCCGATCGAAAGCTTTTGTCTCAAGTTCTGTTGTATGTTTTATTTATATCGCGTTTGCTTTTATATTCTCGTTCTGATTGTGGAATCGTCTGTTTTCAGAAGCGTTCTTCGCTCATTATGCTGTTTCTCCTTTCGCATCCAGCGCAAGACGACGTGATCGTTGTTTGAGTGAGTATGGATTGTCAGGTGAATGTATTTACGATCGTTGCACTTCTTGTAAAAAAAGTCTTGTCGATTTTGTCCAGAAATGGGAGCAGAACCACCCACTCAAAGTTCGAGCGGGGAGTCCGACTCCAACTCCGATTCAGATTCTGACGTAAGTCTTATTCACAACCGTTAAAATGCAACTAAATAAAACATAAAGATACAAATACATTTTACTTTTAGAACTCTGTCAGCTGTGCGTATTCTAACAGCAATTCGGATTCGAGCAGTACGGAAGGTTCTAATGTCAAAGCTAAAAATGACGTCGAGGTTAGGAAATCTCCGCCGAAGCCGAAACTTCAACAGCAGTTCAGTGTCACTTCGTCGGAGACCGGTCTTAGACTCAAAATCGCAGCTATTCCCCGAGTGTCTAAGGCCGGCAAAAAACTTTCTCCCAAAAAGAAAATTCCCGTCCCGACGGCTGCAGCTAGAAAAGGGAACTACGAGGGTTCTCGACCCGTCGAAAAGACTCAGTCGGACGTCGAGAAATCCCAAGTGAAGAATAAATCTAAAAAATTGCCCAATTCCAAAGTTAAAGTTAAGAAAAAAACTCTGTCCGAATCCAGTTCGAGCAGCGACGACTCTTGTAGCAACTGTTCCGACGACGACTCGTCGAGCGACAGCGAAGACGACTCCAAGACGTCCAAGAAACGCGGAGCCTCCAAAAGCTCGAGGTGCAAATCGGGTCCGTCGTCCACCGGGAGAACGGGGCCGAAGTTGTCCGCCACCGTTTATTCTAAGGCAGTCGAAGAAAGCAGCGACAGCGACGCTCCGATTAGACCGCGCATTTCGATGCCGAAAGACCCCGTCGAGATGAAATTAAATTTCAAAATTAAATCTCCAAACACAAGTGCCAAGGACGATTTTAGTGCCAAAACTTCTAAAAGTGGTGTAGTGACTCGTAAAAAAAGTTCACCGAAAAAGAAAGAAAAGAAAATGGACAGCTGTACGGACAAGGGTAAAGCAAATCCTAAAACTGTCGCTAAACGACCCAGAGGCAGACCAAGGACTAAGGTAAATCATAAATCATATATATAATTTTGTTTACATTGAATACTTTTATATTTGTTTAATTTTTATTATACACTATCAAAACGTATATTGGTAATAAACATATTTATTATCAACCTGCTAACTTTATTGAACGATTAACTAAATTTTATTGAATCTGTCATTACTTTTTTTTAATATGCCAATTAAATTTAACCCTGTACTGTTTGAAAACATTAAACATTTATTATCATACGTTGCTTCGACCGCGTACCCATGTTCTTTTATTCATAACATAAGAACTGGTCAAAATGACAGTTTTATTTTATATGCAAATACAAACGAATCTCATTCATGTTTTATTTTCCACTATTATTACGACCTTGTGAGCCAACCACATTTCGCACACAAGATGTGAAATATCGAATAGCGACACCTGGATCCTTCGGAGACAATTTAAGCACCAACAACCGGTTTGTGCAAAACAATCCAATTGTTTTTAACAAACCATTATTTTTCCACACGTCTGCTCGACCAGGAGCCGGACAAAAGCTGCAGCACGTCGTCAATGTATTACAACAATGCGATGATGATTTTTTTTTATATATTTATTTTTTATCGTAATCGTCACCAGGGCGGATTTGATGAAACCGACAGTGACTCGCGCTTTTTTGCGTTGTGCGAAATTATGCGAGTTTTTCGGGTCGATTTTGAATTTTCGAAATTGAACTGTAACGAAATCGATTGTCGAACGAGTCCTCGGAGACAATGCATTCGGAAAATTTTTAAGGAGTCGACTGTACAAAACGAGTTTTTGCGCCGTGACGAGTTGAACCTGTGTGAAAAGAAAATGTCAAGCACTTCGCGTTCGAAAATCGTCAATACGACGATAAATTTTTGAACGGCGATCGAAAATTAATTCGAATTCGCCCATAGTGCAATATAATTGTGGGTTTATGGGATTTGCGGTGTTTGTGGATTTATTTAAAAATAGTGTGATGGATCTTGTTTTTTTTTATGTGAGTTTTGATGCATAAATGATTTTTTGTATTGATTGTTTTTGAATACAAGTAGTCCTCGACTTACGTCGGTTCGCACTTACGACCGAAATTTTTTTTTTTTTAAATAAAAAGAAATATTAAACGAATGTGAGAAATAAATACGGAGGAATGTAGAACCGTCGAAAAATTCGTATTGAAAAAAATGGCTGCTGTTTTAATTGAGTTAATCAAGGAATACAAAAAATTGAAACGATGGACCCAAATAGTGAAAGATTTTCAAATGTTATTTATTTATTATTTCATTATTGTATTAATAAAAGTAAATAAAACTCGACTCACGACCGAGGTTCAGGAACGTATAATATCTCCGTCGTAAGTTGAGGACTACCTGTATTCTAGAATTTGAACTGTTGTGTTATTCGATAGCGTTCATGAAAGTGTTTGAACGATTTTTATATTCAGGCATGTGGTTATTGAAAAAATTCGTCGATTCGCAGTATTGTCGAAGAAAATATCATACATTTTACAAAACACTACATCGTTGTCTCATAACAACCAAACATTTACTAGCTTTTAACTACTTCGAACAACATCCATTTTAACCCATTACCTCCCACTGTACTCACATGGGTACACTTGTTAAAGGCGTGATTTCATGTTTTCCTATTAATGATGGAAGTAGTTACTCATTTCAACAATAGATGGTATTAGTAATCTATGGAAACAGTCAATATGGCGGGAACGAAACGATAACTGTCATTATTGTCATTTTTTTTTTCGTGTACTCATGTGAATACAATGGGAGGTAATGTGTTAAACACCGACACAATCAACTGACCATCATTTCGATACCCGATCAATTCAACGACTCCCCGAACATCCTGCGACCGAAACCTCCATCCTTTCGCGCCCTCCCACCTCCGAGCAACGACAACCTCGCCAGCAGCACCTGCGCAAGAAGCAGCCACCTCGCAAAACGGCGCCCCCCGACAAAAAATTCAAAAAAACCGCGGCGGCAACGCGAATGCGTCCTCCGCCCGTCCGGTTTGCAGGCCTGTGCGTGGCGCGCGGCGAGTCGCGGTTTGGCGCGCGCTAGCAGCGCATGTGCCCCGCGGTGCTCCGCCACATGTGGGGGCCCCGCACGGGGCGAGCGCTCGGCGAGGGTGGCGAAGATGATGCGGCAGGTGGGGGCGCCCGGGTGGACGCCGACGTCGCTGCAGCCCGACGGGATATGGGAGTATGTCGCGCATCTCGTGAAGACTTATCGGGATTGCGAGGTGAGGACTTCTCCGGAGCCGAGGGGGGGCCAGGGAGGTTCGGAGGTGATGGGCTTTTTCGATGAGGTGGTTTCGTTCGGTGGAAAGTTGTTTTTTTTTTTTAGATGTGGAGATGTTGTCGGCGGGTGCTAGTTTTGATTTTTGGTGGTGCTGTTGTTTTTGTGTGTTTTGAGGTTTTTTTTATTTAATTTTGATTGTATGCTGGTCGTGTGGTTTTGAATGTTTTTGGGTTTTGTTGATGTTTTTTTTTTAATAGGATACAAAAGAGTAGAGTGATCTTCCCTATTATGTCGAGATAGGTTCGACGTTATTAGGAGGAATTAATAAATGTAACGTTTTCTTTTTTTTTTGGAAATTTTTACGCGTTAAATGATTGTTTCAAATACATTTGAAACAAATTTAAAAAGTTTTAATTGAAATGCATTTGAAAAAAAATTAAGTTATAGGGGGGGGGGGCCGCAAATGTTATATGAGAGTTTACTGTACTGTGTTTATAGTAATCCCGCTATAACGTCTGCAGCGTCCCCCGAATAACGTATTTTTTTCAAATGTATTTAAATTCATTTTTTTTACCAATTATTTAAATTCATTTTTTTTTCAAATGTATTTAACAAAAAACAATTAACTCGTAAAAATATCCAAAAAAAAGAAAAATTAAAATATTTCATTTATTGATTTCCTAAATTCCCCCCTATAACGTCGAACATATATTGACGTTATAGGGGGGAATTACTGTATTAAAATGTCGATTTATTATATGTATGATTCAAAATCGCATCTATTTAATAACTATTTTATATTTACTAATTTTTATTGCTTCAAATTTAATCAAAATTATATTTGATCCATATATACAAAAACTCATCACTACATCAAAACATGCGCAATACCATTTCATAATCATTCATCATCGTGACACGCGAAAAAAAACACCAACTCCCTCATTACACACAAAAACCCAAACAAAAAAAATCCCGCCACCAATTATCGATACATCCACGTTTCGATATCGCGTTTCCGACAGATAATCTCTCGCAGGCAAACGAGGCTGCCCTTGACCCATAATCCCGTTTCGGAGTCCCAAACCGTCAGTTGTTACCCCGACGCAAATTTAACAACCGCACCGTTGAGGTCCGCGATTGGACACCCTCGACTCGAGGATGTCCGATCGGTTTTGTTATTGGCGGCAAACGCTTCGGAAATTCAACCTCGACGCGTGTTGCATTTGCGTTCTATATGAAACTTTTCAGAGACGGATTTCAGCCGGTGTCCCGTTTCTTTATAAATATCGTTCGCCTTTTTTCCGCGTATAAATATTTACATAGTTGTGCTCAATGTGGTAATCGTATACGCGGCTCGGTATGCGTGCGCTGTGTATCTGCATAATTGCGTACTTGCCGAAAAAAATATTGGTCTTACGCCAGTTTTCTATTCAAAAATAACATTTTTTTCGTTTAAAATTACTATTTCGAATTTTTTGCGGGGCCCCCGAACATTGTTTCGCTTTTCGGAATATGCGAAATCTGTTTTTTTCGATTTCCATGTGAGTATGATTCGCGGTCCGTTTTTAAAATTTGGCAGCTTTTCGTTTCGATTTTTTTTTTAAACATTCATTATTTACTTATCGATGTTTCGATAAAACGAGCGAAATTAGCGTGTGCAATCTCGTTCGGCGGGAATTAATTGTAAACGGGTGGATGCGGCAGCCGGTCGACCTTGGCGTCACACCACCATCTTGCAATAGAGCCTCCTTTACCGCGATTTATTTAATTCGATCGATAAACGACTCGTGGAACAGAAAAAATAAACGATCGAGCCGACCGAGACATGGGAGATTCCTTATGGGGAGGCGTGGGCGGTCGGTTCCGTATTGTTTGGACACATGTCTGATGCATTTGAATTTCGGAACGTTTTCGCGCCGCGGCCCACGGTTTGGGAGCGTTCGAAGCAATCGACCAGGTGAGACGAGACGAATGGTAAAATACAAATTATTAAATTACGTATATACGACCGGCGCGCGTTGCGTAACTTGTTTGGAGCGCGAGCGAGACTCCGTAATTGTGCAAATGTTTGCACAGCGCGATTCTTCAAAATCGCCGTTTTGAGACGTCGAATTAATTACGTTTCGGGTGTGTGTGTGTGTGTGCAATGATGTGTACTACTCGAAAACGACGTTTATACGTTTCGATTGTGCGAATTTTTATCGATGTCGCAGTTTAGGTGTTCACTTTTGTTTGTTTGTATCCATACTAGTTTGGGTATACCCAAACTATCGATTTTAGTTCAACTGTCAAATTTTACCTACATATAATTGCGCCTAAACTAAAAACAGACGTCATAAGTATCATGCTTAGCGTTTTAGCTTGCGTTGTGAAAACGTGTTCAAAACAAAATCTCGAAGTTCAAACTGACACGACGGGTAGACATTACGCGTATTTTTCGATCGTTACTTGACATACCAATTTCCACCTTATTGACATTTAGCATAAGAACGTTATCTGAGTGCAAACTACTTAAATTGTCGTACTACACTAACAATTGGACTAGATCTGTTTTGTAGGTGTGTAAACAGACTAGTTTATTCGTACACAAACCAAACGGGCATTCAAACTGTAACATCGACAAAAATATGTCCGAAATAGAAAGTGGACTTCGGCTCGAGGACGCCGCTCCGATCTTCGACAAATACGTAACGATCGAGATGATGATGTTCGTCAATTTTTCGCCGCCGAATTTATAAATTTGAATATTTACGCCAGACACATACACAATGGCGTGCGAACGCCGCGAGTCGGGATGCCGTCGCGAATGTTAATTCGCTTCTTGTTTGTTTGACTCGATAATTTTTTTTCGGACGTACGTGTATGCAGACGCCGTGTGTGTGTCTAGTTTTTGTTTTGTGTAGGGTCCGCGTTAATATCGCGGTTTTATTCGCGAGTTTTTCCTGCGATCGGCATTACGATCTGCTAAACAAAGTGCGATATTTTTTAACGCGTTTTATTTCGGTTGTAACACTCGCGAATCGTCCGGTTTGCGTATTGTGTACGTTCGTGTGGATTTTGCGCTTTTTCGCGTCAGATTTTAATTCAAGTTTTCCCTATGAGTGCGCACTTGATCGGCGTGCTAGCGAAAACGTCAAAGTGCAATAAATAATATTGCGTGACGAGCTTAAGGTGCAAGCCTCCCCTTTTGTTTTCCAACCCTTGCCCACGAAAACTCGCGTTTGTCTACTTTACATCCCCTTTCCCCACTGTTTATAGTAACTCGGCTGCCTCGCGCAACACAAACTTCCATTAGGTATATTTTTTTTTCCGCGCGACTTCTGACCACCAATCAAAAATTTTCCATTCGGACGTGGCGTGTTTTCAATTACATAACGACGCGTTAATACAAAAGACGCTTTTGTTGAATGTCTAGCACGTGTGATTGCGCTCATCCATAACAGCGATTGCGGCCGACATGCACTGACTGTTCTTCGCGAAACGCGCAAAAAATCAAACGTGCACTCGACACGTTCGAGCCGTCGAGGTTTTTCGAAATCGAAACTCGCATTATTCGATTCATTTGGGGAAACAATGGGCGTCGGTCGTAAGGTGTGCGGGGGTGGTCGCTCGCTCGATAAGTTTATGCTAATCACACGCAACCCCTTTTCATGGAAAAAAAAGACTACGTACTCGGGCGCACTTCTTACACTTGCTGCGCGACCTTTTCGTTTTTATTTTATTCCGCCGACATGGAAAACCTAGAAATTTCAGCGAAATTTAATTACGTTTTTCTCGAGGGAAAAAGTTGTGGTTTGATTGTCTTTTTGTAGCGTTTAATTTGCGCTTTTTATGATTTTTTTTTTTTTTGCTTTGTCGCCTTCTCGTGTTTGTTCGCTCCCGGTTCTTATGTAAATAATTTTCATTTATGAGTAATGTTTTTATTCGTGTTCGCGACTGAAAAGTGGACTATTACACTTCGTGTTACCGGTCACAACCCCTTTTACCGTTGATATAAATCTATTCAAACGAGCCTAGTTTCCACCCCCCCTAAGTTACCTAAAAATAATTACTCAGCGTAATTACCATTGTACACATATCCAACAGAAGAATGAATCGCCAAATCACACTTTTTTCAAATCGTCAACCGTGATGCTCAACAAACAATTCGAGCACCATTTTCAAAACAAAAAAAACTACTCAATTTTTAGTAATGGACACCACAAGTTCGGCCTTGAAGCTATTAAGTAATTCATTGAACTTCTGCCGTTTTCAATGTCACGGTTTATTTTACTCGCATACTACGACGGTTCTATCTCCCCCGCGGTCTTCGATGTTTGTTATTTTCCTCGAGTCGGGAAACCACCGCGATTAATTGGCACTTCAATACACAACCGTCGATCGATAAAATCCATTAAAAACTTCCTTGACACGAAATGCAGATTCGACGCGAATACGGAAAAAAGCGCGATCCGGACCGCATCGTCGCGAAATCCAATCGGACATGACTATGGCGAAATTAATCCAATTTCCGCGACCGATTGCATAATATCGATTTCGAGCACGTATACATATTTTTTTTCGTCGGTGTCACCGATCGGGTCGACATTTGAGACCCGCTCGTTTTTTATTCGCATGTGCATCGTTTTTGCCGCCTTCGGTTTTCCGCGTTGTTTTCTGTCGTGGTTTTTTTTTTGTTTTTTTGGTTTATTTATCGGACTGCAGGTTGGCGAACTCTATTCGCCGGCGTTCATATCTATTTTTCGACGTGCGTCTCGTTGCAGACGAAAATCCGCGTTCCGGCTCTGTGAAAAAAGCGCGGAAAATAAAAGAGGTTTTGTTGTAATCCGACCGAGCGATCGTTTTCAATTGAGATACACCTCGTTCGTGTTACGATTCGTTTTTTGTCGTTTGCGGTTCGATGAATGACCGAATTGAATTTGCGTCTATTACTTAATGCGGTCATCAGCGTTTTGATTGATGGTGAATCTCGACGTAGAAGGAAAAATGTGTATAAAAATAATTTTTATTATGAAGCGATGTAGTATATGTATTAAAAATCATGCTTTTCGATAAATTACCAGTTTACTTATGGGAGTCGAGACAATCTTGACATCTTGTAGTACTGCTCGTATTGAAACTCATCTCGCCAACATTTATATATCCTTTTTATCTCTATTTATAATCATTATAAACTACCGACGATAAAATTTACTTTATACACATTCAATATCGACCACATATAAATTATAAAAAAAATCATATACGCATTCAAATTTAACACAATTCCCGTACCCTCGATCGCCATTGAACATCAGCGGATCCTTAAACCCTATCGAAAAAAGAGCGAGACGATTCATATGTGGCCCGTCTCGGAGACCCACTTAACCGAGAGAATAATAGGCGTACGTTGTGTGTTGTGTTGTGCCGGCGTCTGGTTGCGCTCAATGAAGGTCTCGGACGCCAAGGCCAACCGCGAGTACAACGCCCGCCATGGCCACCGTGTACCACACACTATCGATAGACCATCTCGAGTCTATCCCGACCTCGGACGAGGCGAAACGAGGGAGCCATAGGACAAGATCGCATCTTTCGCCATCTAGAGACGTTCGGAAGGATTTGAATTGGAGCCTGTAAGAGATGTACCGCACAAAATCCATAGACCATTTCGAGCTTATCCCGACCTCGGATGGGGCTAAAAAAGGGAGCCATAGGACAAGGTCACATCTTTCGCCTTTCGCCATCTAGGGACGTTCGGACGGATTTGAGGTGGAGCATGTAAAACATGTACCACACACCATAGATAGATAATTTCGAGCCTATCCCGACCTCGGACGAGGCTAAACAAGGGAGCCATAGGACAAGGTCACATCTTTCGCCTTTCGCCATCTAGGGACGTTTGGATGGATTTGAGATGGAGCATGTAAGACATGTACCACACATCATCGATAGACCATTTCGAGCGTATCCCGACCTCGGACGAGGCTAAACAAGGGAGCCATAGGACAAAATCGGATCTTTCGCCTTTCGCCATCTAGGGACGGATTCGAGACGGAGCCCGCGAGACACGGTGATGGATCGGTGGCAAAAAGCACATGTCTGGCCGCGCTCTGATGGCGGTTAATTAATTATTCAAACAACGTCGTCCGACTGGGAGGCCGTTCAACTACTTAGAGGCCCGGCACGCCCATATCTAACCGAAAATACCACTTATAAATGTCATGTCTATTGTTGTTTTTCGCGCCGCTTCTTTTCGGCGGGCCGTCTCGTTGTCCACCTGCTCGTGTTCGTATGTCGACGCGCGGTTTGTTCGATGCGGATAATTCGTACGATTTAGTTGATCTGTTTATTTATTTTTTTACTGTATGCGAGTGGTGTGGTCGCTCGCCACCCCTTTCTTTGTGTTGTCGAAACGTGTTTGTTGCACCCCTTGGATATTTTATGTATCGAGCTTGTACGCAATTGGTGTTTCGTTTTTTTTATTATAATATTAAAGCGGGTATGATGTGTTTATAAAATTCTTGATTTATTAACATATCAATGTGAAGCGAAAATCGAATCCGCCCAAACTGGTCGTTTTGGCGCCAAAAGTACGATCGTTTTCCACGTCATACAAACGAATCATTTATTTACTATTTCCCACCATCTGTTTCATATTACTGACGAAAACAAAAAAAAAAACTATCATTCCAACGCAACATCTCACAATCCAGACATCAACATATTTTTTTCCATACTTAGATACGACAATTTGAATCGCCGAATCCCACGACAGTCCACGCCTCTCCACCGATCCATCCAGATCGTTCCATCGCGACCCAAACATTCGGAAAGCGGGTTCATTAGCGACAACAGCCTCGCGCAATAAGCGTGCAATTTTTATTTGTGCATGTGCAGTGTCCGCAAACCGCATTCCCCGACGGCCGGTGTCGTCGTCTCCAAATTGCACCCGAATCTTCCCCTACCGGTTCCGAACTCGTTCCTTCTCGCACGCATTATGCAATACACTTTTACACGGGCCGCTTATTATCATCATGCTCCTCTCGGGGCTCCGCCATTCATAACAAAAAGAGGACGACGAGTGTCGCAAAAACGCAACGCCCGCTCTCCCGAAGGCGCAGAACGCGTTTTGGCTCTTTGGGGTTATTGATGTTTGTTGTCGGTGTGATTGCTGCCGGTTTTTCCGTCGGGCGGACATTCTTTCGGTTTTAGAATCGGAGCCGATGTGGTGGTCGTAGTTTCGGGTTTTAGTATTCGAATTTCTGCCTTTTTAATGCGTATAGGGAATGGTGGTGTTAATACGTGCGGTTGTTTTGTTCGTAGATGGCTGTCGTCAAGTCGTCTGCTACGGGGGAAGAGAGCTCGTGCAGCAGTCAACGCTCTGGGAGTTCGCATAGTTGCTCTTCGTCGGATACGGAGTCTGACACTGATTCGAGTGCCGCTTTGGCTGCTGCGTGTAGTTTGCAAGTGATCAATGAAGAAGACTTGGCTGCTATTTTGCCTGAAAATCAAACCTGTTCGGCTTTTAGTGATTTTGGACCATTATCAGAAAATCAACCACAATCGTCAGATATTAAAGTGGTCCAAGAGAACGGTTTGTCTATTTATTTGTATTTTTTTTTTTTTTTTAGAATTTTTTTTTTCAATAAGACATTGTTGCTTTACAGATGGATCTAGTAGTGAAATGGAATTGCATTTAGTAAACGTTGCTATTCAACGGGCTACTGCAGATAGCTCTGGCTCAGAAAATGAAAGCACTAGTCAAGATGTAAATCATCCGTCAACAACGCACTATGCATCGAGCTTATTACAGCAGTTTGTAACTCAGACACAACTTCTTAGTCATACAAATAATATTACACCTCTAGGAAATGCAATGAACCAACTTAATCCATCAGTTTCAAACATCACTTGCTCCATCAATAATACTGTAAACAAAACCAACATAAATAGTTGTTCTCTTCCACAATCAATGTCTGGAATCAATCATTTATCATCAAACTTTTTATCGAATGATCAATCTCAGCCTTCTGAACAACCTCTTTCTCGAGTAGAAGAACTTTCACAAATCAATAAGGACTTAGCTGAACTAACTTCAACCACTGATATAGACATTTCCATTCCAAACCCCCCATGTTTAGATGAATGTGTCAGTAACAATGACTTAACGACAGCAGTGTCAAGTTCTAGTACTGAAATAGTCTCCAAACATACAATACCAAAAGTCGAACCAACAAATAAAGTTCATTTAAATAGCAATTCAAATGCAAGTAAAGATGTTGTGGAAAGTGAAAACAAAACATCAGATGTGAAACGGAAACGAGGAAGACCAAGAAAAATTAGAGAAGAATTAATTACAGAACCAAAGTCAGTATCCAATTGTGACAATCTGATGGATGCTAATAATATCATTGTAAATGAATTCTGTCGAAATAATGATCCTCCGAATGTTTCACCAGATTCTGGAATTTTATCAAACCATAATTCACCTACTCATTCACCTTCTCGTCGTTTAGAAACTGATGATGGAAGCATAAAGGCATTAAATTGCAAAACTTCAACTAAAACTAATACTATAAAACGTAGCAGCAGATCAAAATCAAAAAGTCGGATTGAAGCATGTAATCGCGATAGATCTATTTCTAGTGAAACAACTTCTAAACAAAAAATTTTCATTGATTCTAATGAAAAGAAAAAATGTGAGGTACTAGAATCCAAAGTTGAAAATAAAACAGAACGCAAGAAAACTGAGAAGTTAGATATTGCCGCACTTGATCGAATGTTGTATGCTACTGACAGGGTATTATATCCTCCACGACGAAAAGTAGGAAGACCACCACTCAATAAAAACAATGCTATTAAAAAAGGTCCTGGAAGGCCTCCAAAAAACAAACCACTGGTAGATTCTGGTGATAGTGAAGATGATATTAGGACGAGTAAAGGATTATTTTCAGAAGTTTATGCCAAAAGAAAAGATATTAATAAACTTGTTATGTCGAAAAAATGCAGTAAAAATATGACAAATTGGAGAGATAATCAAAGTGATTATGAGGGACCTTTGGATGAATCTTTAGATCCTATGTGGAGAGAAATAGATTTGAATCCTAAGTATCGAGATATTTTATCAGGTTATAAAAGTGATTATGAAGTTAAATCGTACAAGATTTGTAGTAGACTTATTGAATCTGGATATAAGAGTGATTATGGTTTTAAGTCAGGATACAAATCTGATCACTGTTCCCGTTCAGGGTATAAAAGTGACCATAAATCTGGTTACAAAAGTGATAAGTCAGGTTATAAGAGTGACTATAGTATTAGAAATATTCGACGCAAAATGAGGAAATTGAAAAAATCACGTTCAGTTAGAGATAGAAATTATTATAAAAATCAAAAGTACTTTGTTTCTGATCAAGAAATAATACTTTTAGCTAACAAAACACTTAGTTGTTTAACTTTAGGCCATAGCACGAGTGATTCTGATTCTGAAAGTCGTTCTCAAAAATCTTACTTACCGTCAAAATTCACTAATTCAAAAAGTAGCATTACATCTTCTAAATTCACATTTGGTTCTAATACAAACAGATTGAATCCATTGGCTCTTTCTACAGCAAGCAATATCGACCTTTTTGCACCAGCTCCTGTATTTAGCAATTTAGGTTCAAGACTTTCTTCAAATTTATTAGGTTATAATAATATATTCAATACGAGCAATAGATTTAATTTTAACAAAACCAACAAACATTCCTTCGGATCAATGTTTCCAAATACTCTCTCTGTTTTCACTCATAAATTTGGTTGTACACCAATCTCAACAACTAGAAATGATACGTTCTCCATACCATTAACTGCTTTTGGACGAGATGTATCAAATAATAATAATACTCTGAAACAGACTTGTCGAAATACATCTCCAAAAGTGAAAAAATCAGCAAAAACCGATAGCATATATCCAATTTTCAAGAAAGAAAAATCACCACTTCCTGTTTCCAATTTGTTTCAACAAAGTCTAAGTACATATGTACCGAGCAAATCTCTTTCCAGGAATATTTTTTTGAATTTCAAGAAACCTCCAGTTGACAAGAAAAGTTCAAATTCTCATTGGAAAAAACATAAAACCCAAATCATAATATCTCCTACCAAATCACAAAGTGTAAAAAGTAGTGGAAGATTATCTAGAATGTCAAATAAAAGTGTTGATTCCAAACATCATAAACATAAACTAAAAAAGCATAAAAGACAACGGAGATCTCGATCTGTTTCAAGAAGCAGAGAAATTTGTACCAAGTCTGTTTCTGGAACTGTAGATCAGAAATTTTCTCAAGAAATGGAAAATCTTATTAGTCATTTTGTCAAATTATTACACTCGGCTCCTAAATCAGTTTCACAACAATCATCTAAATCTTCCAATGATAAAATCATACCAGAAAATATTTTGAAATGTGTTAAACGTACATCGAAAAAGAGAAAAGGTCCAGATAACCCTGAAACTACAACTCCTACAACAAAAAGAAGACATAAAAAACAGCTCCTTGAATCTCAAAGCAAAAGTGGAAAAGACAAAGACACCAGTGCAAATGAACATAAATTGCCATTAAAGAAAAGACATTACCATATAAATTCTTCTACAAATAACTCGTTGAGTCTAAGTTTAGTTGCCACAGAGTTTGTTGATGATTTGAAAACTGAAAATTCTAAAGGTTCTGATACGTTTGTTTGCACTGAAACAGATTGCTTGGGAGATTTGAATGAAGACAGCGCAATTGTATCAAAAACATCCTTGAAAAATAATTCCAGTGAAAAAAGTAAAAAAGATTTGTCCACTTGCAAAATACAAGATAATTCTATTAACAGTACGCAGCCTGATCTCAATAAAAGTCATTGCTCTAGCAACAATTTGTTATCTGTAAATATAGATGAGTCTGTTGAAAGTTGTAACAGCCAACATATATCACCATGTTCGACTGGTACGGATGATGAATTGAATATCCAAAAACCTGTAGGTGAACACTCAGAATTTTCAAAAAAAATATATGAAACTTCAGAGAAATTAAAGGCCGTTCATAAAATGGTTCATGATCTTGAGAAATGTTTACCTAAAGGAAAAGATGTTGAACTTGGTAATAAGGAATCAAAAAGCTCTTGTAATTCGCCATCCAATACTAATACCATGAAAAATTCTGCTCCTATTGTAACACCTAAAAAACGTCATAGACTCGAAGCCGATAGAATCGCCAATTCCAGCTTAGATATGGTGGTACAAAGTTTATCTAAAAAATTATCTGAAGATCGCCTTTATTTAAGCGACAAAAGTAATTTTGATGAAAATTCCAAATCTCATGTAAAAAACAGTGATTCACATTCAAGCAAAAACTCAGATGATGGCAGCACAGATTCCAAAAAAGATGACTTTAGTAATTCTCACGTAGAGTCTGTAAAATCTAAAGGCTCCAATAAACATATGTCGCCACCAACTCACAAGTCTGAAATCATCACACGAAAAAAGAATCGTTTGGAAGGTTTAACAAGCAATTTAGTTTCTAAAATTAACCCCAATTCAGCATCAAAAGTATTAGATACACTTATGAGTAATAATTTAAGAAAATCAATAGAATCTCGTATTGTTGAAAGAAACAAAACAAGCACAACAGGAGGAGGTAGTTTTAATGATAAACTATCTGACCATTTCACTAAAGATATTGTTAATCGTGCAACAGTGATTAAATCCCCTATATCAAAATTGAAACTTCCTGCAGAAGCCAAGAAATTGCCTAAGGGAACTGATATATTGATTGAAGAAACTGTAGTTGTAAATGTTGAAAAACCTACCGGTATATTTGAACCATCAGTAGATATTGAATTACAAATACCAAAATCTTCCATATCACTTAATCATATATCAGTTGATTCTACTAGATATTCTAAATTAAATTCAAAGGCTTTTGATAGTAAAGTAAATGGTAAAATTTCAAAATGTACTCTGGAAACAGAATCTCGGACTAGTTCAAGCAATTCTCGTATTTTAGAATGTAAGTCGAAAAAAGGTGATTCTATTGTATCTGTTATATCTGATAAAATTGAAAATGGTCATAATTTAAGACAATCTATAAGGATACAAACAGCTGAATGTGATTCTAAATCCACAGATGAAAATGATAAAAGAAAAAAGAAAAGTTCAAACAATATTTTGAAAGAGAGCAAATTAAAGCTTCCACAAAAACTGATTCACTCAAAACACCAGTCAGATATGGAAGAAGTACCTAGATCTGATTCTAAAATTTATGATTCTGAAAATAATACTGTTCTTGCAAATTGCATAAGCAGCTTTCCAGCAAATGTTTCTGATTCATCTATGCCATTGAAAAAGAGAGCAAAAAGGAGGAAAGCTATTAACCGGACTGGTTTTCCAACTACGAAAAAGAAAAAGAAGAAACTGACTATGCTCTCTTCCAATACTGAAGATATTCTTAGTGATACAAATTCATTAAATTTATCTGATGTTAACACCAAAACAACATCGGCGTTTGATAGAGTACCAAAAGTGGGTGAAACAACAACCACATTTTTAGAACGAACTGGCCGCAAAAAACAAGGTGAATTAAAAATCTTGTTGAATAAAGAAGATTGTCCTAAACAAGGAAAAGTTTCAGTTGTTGCTTTGGAAAAATTACAAGCTAAGAACTGTGAAAATAATTCCCCATTGAAATCGACTTTATCTAGTCAAATTACTGATGAAGCTAGCATTATCAATTTGAATAATGCATCGAATGATCCACCTGAAATATTAGAAACAGTTGCAAAATGGGAAGTTCTTAGTGAAACTGATAGCTTACCACCGCTATCTGGATCTATAGGGAATGATCCAGAAGATAGCATCCCATTAAGCTTATTAAACTTAAAGGCCGAAAGACCAAATAGTCGTATTGATGTCAAGGGAGAAAAGCTAAAGCGGAAATTAAGAGAAATGTCGCCGTGTGATAGTATTGACAGTGCAATTCTTTCTAAAAGGTCTGGGAAATCAAAAAGTAAGAATAATCAATCTAATTCTGATATGTTACTAAGGAAATCTGGAGAAAACAGAGAATCGTCATACGTATTAGAAGATGATGACATTCCATTGAGTGCTAAAAAAATTAAATTGAAATCTAATAGTACTAAGGATAGTCAAAAATCTCCTGATGAAAATATTCAACAATACCCTATTTCAACAGACATTGCTCGCATATCAAGTAGGAGGAAATCTCGAAGTTGCAACACAGTGAAAAGATTGCGAGATATTTCTCCCAGTTCAAGAGACAGCTCTTTAGAAACGATGAAATCTATCAAAAAATCTCCCAAATCAAGGGATGCTTCTGTAGAAACAATTAAACATTTACAAGATAATTGCTTGGAAAATGATCCTTTGCCTCTTCAAGAAAAAGAAATCGATTTTGAAAAAAGTATTGACATACTGTCTAAGAATATTATAAATAAAAAGCGAATTATGTCATCCAGGGATGACAGTCCAGCAAGTAGTGTTGAAAGGGGATATCGTAGCGAACGTGAAAAAAGTTATAGTCATAATAGAAATCCACGCACACGGAAGAAATATTTGGTTGCTGGATTATTTTCAAATTATTATAAAGAAAACGAGTGAGTAAATATTAAATCTTTTTGTTTATTGGTTAATATTCTTTTCAAAATATATTTCATTTAATAATTTTTTTTAGGTCCAAACCAGTAGATCACAAGGCAAAACTCGTATATAATTCAGTAGATTTTCCAAATGGCTTATTAGCTCCACCTCCATATTGTGAAAGGTGGGTCAGGCAACGAAAAATACATTTTGCTCTTCCATATGATATTTGGTGGCAACATCAATACAATCAACCAGTTCCATCATGGAATTATCGCAAAATAAGAACAAGTAATTAAATTTTATCTTACTTTTATCAATCGTAATATGGATAATTATTATTTTTTATTTATATTCACATATTCTTCTTTAGATGTATACTTTGATGTCAAACCTACACCAGATGGATGTGAAAGTCAAGCTTGTAACTGTCCACCTTCTTCGGAATGTCAAGATGATTGCATTAATAGATTAGTATATGCTGAATGTTCACCCCAGATGTGCCCTTGCAAGTGAGTTTTATTTTTTCTTTTATATGAATATTTTCTATAATATATGATAGTAAATATATGATTATTTTTATAATTTTAGGGATTTATGTAAAAACCAACGAATACAACGCCACGAATGGGCACCAGGTTTAGATAAATTTATGACTGAAAATAAAGGTTGGGGTGTTCGCACTAAGCTACCTATATCCAACGGTACTTTCATTCTTGAATATGTTGGCGAAGTTGTTTCTGACAAAGAATTTAAGGTATTATTACCTTTTCATATGTATATTTTTGAATTTTTGGTCTAATTAATTAATTTACTAATCATTTCCTGTTAGGATCGCATGGCAACTCGTTATACAAAAGACACACATCATTATTGCCTGCATTTGGACGGAGGCTTGGTTATCGATGGTCATAGAATGGGTGGAGAAGGAAGATTTGTTAACCATTCTTGTCAACCAAATTGTGAAATGCAAAAGTGGTCTGTTAATGGTCTATTTAGGATGGCTTTGTTTGCTCTTCGTGATATAAGACCTGGAGAGGAGTTGACATATGATTACAACTTTTCACTATTCAACCCTGCTGAAGGACAGGTATTTATATATTTCTTGTTTTTTTTTTCTTTTTCAATTCCCCAAAATAATAATAATCATTATTTTTTTCAGCCATGCAAGTGCGATTCTGAAAATTGTCGAGGTGTGATTGGTGGCAAATCTCAACGTATTACAAAACCAATCATAAAATCGCTTTCAAAATCAACATACAGCAATACTCAAGCAGTTCAAAACACTCCGGCGTCATCCACACAAGTCCAAACTAACCCTCCAGTCACTTCAAACAGAGTGGGACGACCTCGAAAAGCTGTGAAAGCTAACATCAAATCAAACTGCCAATCTAATAGCAACTTTTTACCAGACAAGAATGTTACAGCCTTATTCTTGAAAGACGATCAGTCCATTCATTTAACTAGCAGATTTTGGCAAGAACCTCAAATGAAACCTTTAACTTCCAAGGAACGGATGTTAGTTAAAGATAGACACTGCTTTTTGCATCGTAATCTTGATAAAGTCAAACGTGTCCGAGAACGCCTATTATCTCATCCGGTTCTAGCAGCTAGTCATCAAATAGTTTCATGTGTTCAACAAAACGCTTTCCAAATTTTCCCTAACAGTTTATTAGGATTATCATCAAATACCCCTTTACTACCATTGCCTTCAACTTTACCGCCTGCTCAGCAAAATGCTAGCAGCCCAAGTGTCTTCTTGACCAGATTACATGCCTTAAGAACTCCTCGAAATATTAAAACTCGACGGCTTGCTCAAGTTGAAGATAATCCTGTTTTAAGTAAGCAAGCTCGACTTGCAAACATATTTAGGGAACTTTATAACGTTGTTATAAATACTAAAGGTTTGTACTTTTCATTTCTTTCGAAATTATCTGATATTAAACATCTTACAAATTTGATACAATTTTTTTAGATGAAAAGAATGATACTATTTGCGCTCCTCTTTTGCGAAAAAAATCTGTCAAAAGTACAGAATCACCCTTACTCCCAATGGATTTACCTACAATTGAAGCTAATATTGAAACCGGTCATTATAAAAGTGTGGCTGTTTTTGATTCCCATTTCAACTCGTTTTTCTCAAGTATTACAAAAACTTATGGAAGAACTTCTACTATGGGAATCGTAGCTTTACAATTGAAAAAGGTATTTAAATTTTTTTTTTTGTTCATCCTGTCTTTTTCTTTCATTTATATTTATATAAAATTTTTCAGATATACAATAATGCAAAGCTGGATTTCGCAGAACAATTAGTAGAAATATTAGGACCCGAAGAACCTCTACCACCAGGATTCTTACAGAAACGCAAACAAGGTTTGATATTTGTAAAATATTTTTAAATTTCTTATTCCAACTATCACTAATTGAATATCTTTTCTTTTTGTAGAAGAAGTAATTATGTGTGTATGTGGGTTACATTTTGAAGAAGGTTTAATGGTTCAGTGTGGTGGAGAAGGAGAGCAGTCCAATAATTCAACATCATCGACAGTGCAGGAAACAATTTCTAAAAATAACGAAGAAGAACCACTTGACTCCAACGATGGAAATAAAAATTCTAAAGTGGCAAATAATACAAACTCAAAAGACAAAGAAACGTTGATTAATATCAACAAACCTCTTAAAGGTTGTGGCGTATGGCAACACGCACGGTGTATGGCAGTGGTTGATGTGGGTGAGCCGTATTACTGTCATCGTTGCCAGCCAAGAGAGGTAATTAATTATTATTCAAAATAACACTCAATATGATAATTCAATGTGACTTTCATTCAATCATGTATTTCAGGTCAATTTAGAAATCCCGCTTGATGAATATACTGATGACGGACATCAGTTTTATTTATCTTTACTGCGAGGCGATTTACAAGTTCGGCAGGGAGACACTGTATATGTTTTACGTGATATTCCGATTGATGAAAAACATCCAGATTGTAGTGAACAGACCGAAGAACATTCTGAAATTCAATTAGAACCCAGAGAAAATAATAACCTTTCCATCAAAGGTAAACGATTGGAAAGAAGTAAAAAAAGCAAACCTCTTTGTGATAAAGAAAAAAATAATGGATCAAGCAAAGATAAAAATCGCAAAGGTGATACATATGATTCTTCTAATAAAGTGAGTTTTCGTCCTTTGTTTTTTAATATGATTTTTTTTTCTTTTATAATAATACATAATATATTTTATAAAATCACCATTTTTAGGATTCTGTTCGTAAGCACACATACAAAACAATTGGAGCCATAAGCGTAACAGAATTAGATATATTCCGTGTAGAACGTCTTTGGCGTGATAGTACCACCGGCCAAAGATTTGTTTATGGCCATCATTATCTACGGCCTCATGAAACTTATCATGAGCCTACAAGAAAGTAAGTATTTTTTCTTCCTCATAAATTATATTTTCAAACTAAATCGCTCATTATAATTTTTTTTAGATTTTTCCCTAACGAAGTCATGAGGGTGCCCCTCTATGAAGCTGTCCCTATTGAACTTGTTATGTCTCAATGTTGGGTAATGGATCTTAATACTTATTGCAAGGTTTGTATTCAGTTTTGCATACGTATAAATTATACACACTATGAAAAATTTATTATTCTAATAAATTATTTATAGGGACGACCGCTAGCCTCTAAAGAAGAGCATGTGTACATTTGTGAATTACGAGTGGATAAATGTGCTAGGCTATTTACTAAAATTTCAAAACCCAAGTATCCGATCTGTACTAAATCATATGCATTTGAAATGTTCCCACAAAGATTAAAAATTACTAGAACATATGCGGTAAAAATTATTTTCGTTCAAAATAATATTTTTGTGTTTATTTTCAATTTTTAAATTACTTTTTATTTTCCAGCCTCATGAAGTTTCGCCGTCTTTATTGAAGAATAGACCCCGTAAACAGGATGGAAATTCATCTGGACGAGAAGGAAAAACAAATAGTGACAAAACGATTCTTCCTCAATATCCTCCTTTGCCTGCTCCCAAACCCAAAGGTGCTCCACTTCTCCATACACCAATCGTGAAGGTAATTTTTTTTTATTCTTAGGTTTTTCTTTTAGAATTTCATTCATGAAATTTAATTTTAATTTACTTTCTTTAGAATCGTGCAACACAGAAAGCTCGTCTAAATGGTATTTTATTGAAACTCCTCTCAAAAATGCCGACTAAACAACCTCTCGATATGTCTTATCTACTCGATGGCCGCAGACAAAGAAAGAAAATGATATCCTCTTGACTCACGTATCCAAATTGTTAATCCCAATAACACCGTTAATGCATTTATAAACATACATAGATTCAATATGAATTCCAAGCTAGTTTGAAATAACATATAAATTACTTTTAGATTGAGTTCATCAATTTTTATTGATACATATTTATAGGCACCGCATATCATGTACTTAAGAAAAACCATATGAATATATAAAGTCGATGAATTTTAAATCAATTCAAACTGATTTTTGACATTTGTTTTTCCTGAATAGTACTCAATCGAATACTCATTCAGTAAGCAATTTTAATGTATTTATTCTTTTATTTTTCTTATCTACAATGCATCTTTATAGTAAACGTAGTGGAAATGTATTGAATTTTAACAAACTTTTATTCGTAATGATCAAATATTTAAAAGACATAAATAAATATGTCACACATATTTTATATGCGAAATGTTTGACTATAACTCTTACTATAAGCAACTTTTGCTTCTTGAACCATAAAGTGATATGTAAAACTATACACATGTTTTTGTTTACTAAGAAACGGTGCCTTGAGTATTAATTTCATTTCACATTAAAACTTTAATAAACGCTATATTTATATAATAATTATTATAATGCTGGTCTTATGCTGTGAGGACTTTTACATATTTATTAATATTTTATAAAGATTTTTTTATAATTTATTACTATTCTGGTACCGTACATAAAAAATTACTCTATGTATATTTTTTTAGCGGCTAATCTCATGAATCTTTCATTTTAGATTTTTTTTTCATTCGCAAATCATTTGCAAACAGTACTCTTGCTGCTCTCTATAATTTATTTCCTTTCATTTACATTTAATATATTTAGGATTAATGTAAAGTTTAGCATATATTTGTCTCTATAAATGAAGAATATATTTTGTTAAGAAGAAAGGTATTTTTGAACTGTTATAATCATCGCTATATTGTAAATCTTACATTTACATTAGATTATTTGTATGGCTCACTTTTCATTCTGTATTATGTTGAAAAATAATGAATTGTAATAAATTATAAGATTATGTTATTGTATATATTAGATAAAACAACATGAAGTTATTTAATGATTATAATTGTCATTCAAATTCATATACTATTTTCTGAATCGACAAATGTTCCCCTTTTCGCCATAATTATTCATAACTTGTATTTAATTTTGAATTATTTATTTATTGACTAATGTAGCTCACTAAAATTTAATGCCATTATTTATAGTTATTTGTAAATAAGTATTTTGCTCTTTTTATCTTATTTTTTTCCACTTCACGTTTTCTTTCCTTTATGTACTGAATGAAAATTTTCAATGTTGCCAAAGTATCTAGCGTAATAACATTTTTTACTTTGTCACTATGACAAAAAATTAATTATTTAACAATCAGATAATGAATTTTTTCAGTAAAATTGATGTATATTATTTCTAATTAACATATTTTTATGTTTTTGCTTTTATGTACCTTTTATCCTAAACCATTTTTGGGGGACAATTTTTATATGAATTTATAAAAAAATCTTCATATTAATATTAAGAACAATTCGCCTTTTGTTTAACTGTAAATATATATAATATAATGTATATTGTTAAATGAATTTTATATTTATTGTGGCACACAAAATCTTTTTTTACACGTTTTAGTACTCATCCTTATTATGTGTCATAATTATTATTATCATTATTATTATTATTATTCTCATTGTCATAACATTATTTTGTATCTATCAAGTACTTACAGCACAAATTACATAATAGGGTTATGGGTTCTAGTTTCTTTTGTAATTTTAATATGTTTTCTATCCACAAATTAATTACTTCGTACAAATATTTTAAGCTTTGCTTTTAATTGTGTTCGGTTTATAATTCAGCATATTTATATATATTCTTTTATAATAAGTATATTTTTATACAGCGTTTTCGTTTATTTATATATTTGTTTCTTATGCCATTTGTTATGACATAATTTATTTATTAGAAAAAAAATAAAGATTAGAAATCAACATTATTTTATTTGTTTTATTTACATATACAATATGCAATGAGAAAAATTTACCATATTTTGAACTGATGATTCATACCTTGAAGGTAACAGATATCACTATAATTGTGAAAAGAAAAAACTTGGAACTCAGTTAGATAATTTTTAAAATGAAATTGAACTTCGCGCTTTAAGGCGCGTATGAAAAAACCCAACTGCACGTGGCTGATCAAAAAAATACGATACCTTCAAATTTTATTCATACGCGTCACATCAGTAATATTTCCCAAAGACGATCCAAATAATTTCCCAATAAAATTACGATTTCTCTTGGGATACTAATTGTAAGTTGTCACTCTGTTCACTCTATGTTGGTCACTTTGTTCTCGCTGTCAATTATCCGATATCCGTCTGGACGTCTGACGTTTAATTTAGAGGTTAAATCAAAAAAATGTTCGGTCGCGTTTTTTCAGCTGTTACATCTATCGCACAGTAAGTGATTCTTTGATTTATTGTTTTCTACATTGTATATCCCTTCATTTGTATAATATTTGATCTTTGTGCAGGAGAATTTCTGCCATCAACGGAATAAACGCAGCTAGTTCGGCAAATGCAATCAGCAGTCAAATATCAGGAGGCGCTTGGTCATTGGTGCCAGTGAGATCGAAAATTCGCTGTTACTTCCCACGCCCAAAAGAAACATCACGTATTAATAAACATGGCTGGCTTAAAAGGCTATCCACCATTGGAGGACGACGCGTTCTCATGAAACGTATCCTTAAGCAAAAACATGTATTGTCTCATTGAAGATTTATAAAATATTTAGGAATAAAAATGTTCAAATTCTGAATTAGCATTTAATAAAATAAATGTCACTAATAAAACACTAATTATTTTTTATCTACAATCTTACAAATATGATTTCAAATAAAATTTATTTAATTCTACACAAATATCAAGCGAGTTGTTTTAAAAATCATGCGACCTAATTGAATAAATATCTTTGTTGACTGTAAAGCGACTGTTGTGAAGAAGATGCAGTAAGTGCTGGCTTCGGAACTGCTGGTTTGAATAAGTTGGAAACTTCTGAGATCACCCATCTAGTAATTCTAATGACAGCAATATGAACTGCAAATTGTAAAGAAAGTGCTCCCAATCCTTTGTACAGACCCATAATTCCTTCGTTGTTCGTTATAGTTTGGTAACAATCAAAAAATCCTTCATAACCAGTTAAAACTGGCAAAACAGAGTGACCAGTGTCTAAGTCATCTATTATCGTTCGAGTGCCCTGAAAAAGGGTGTAATGAAGTTGAAATATTTAATTAGATATTATTCAAAACTAAATAAAAATAAAAACCTGTAAATATAATCTGTGAATGATGGTTTCCATAGGGAAAAATAAAATTTCAGTGCATATCGTGGCCGTCAATGAAGCGTTTACTTCAATATCGACAGAGGCTAAAGAATTATCTTCTTTGCTTTTGGAATATGAACTTTTTAAATCTTCAATGTGCTGTTGTCTAATGGACAAAATTTTTCCCACAAGACCACGAAGAGAAACCCTTTTAATTATAAAAGTTGTTAGACATTAGAAAGATAAAAGATTACATAACTATTATATTTTGTCAAATGAGCGAATATATTTTAAAAACTGATATAATCAAAGAAATAAGAATTGAAATATTACAATACTTACAAAACAATATATTTTGAAACTCCTACAGCAACAGTAGGCATCACAATACCCCAAATAGGAACCATCCTTCCTTTACTTGGGGCACCCCAAGAAAGTAACCTTACTGCGCCGTCTTTAAAAACATCAAAAAATCCAGGTTTATCACTGGCTATGTCGCTTTGAACCGTTTCCACAAAACTTGCGCAGTAAAATGGAGTAACCAAAGCGATTCCAATTCTAAAAATTTTAAGATACAATAAAAAGTACCTGATATTTTATTTGAAATTAAAAAAAGAAAACTCACGATTTGAGAAGAATATGTTGAAACATGGTCAAAAATGACTTGCAATTGTTAATATCCCTAAAATTATACAATTGTCTTATTATGAATCCTTTAACGATACTATTGAAACATATTATAAATAAGTCACATACTTGGGCCATGTCATCAATTTGCTTATAAAATCTTCCACTGCTAAAGACACTCCTTTCACCATGCAAACTGAACCGATACCTTTCCATAAAGTGGTTAAACCTTGTCGACCATGGAGATGAACAATAGTCGGCAACAAAGTTATTGGAACTATGTGATACTTTTTGGACGTGGTGTGCACCTAAATAAAATAATCATAAATAAAAATATATTTAATTGCTAATAATAAAAATGAATAACACATACTTGACATTGCCTCCTTAAAACAACAAATGGATGACTTAGGAGATTTTCAATCAAAAGACTAGCCAATCCAAGGCCATTTCCCATATATCGCTTGATTTTATCTGTGAAACAAGAATATCAATGAGTATATATAGAAAAAAAAGATATTTTTTTTTAATTGAACCCTGAATTATACGTACCATCTTCGCCTTCTTCATCTAATACATAGTCTGTATGCAAAGGGAAATTATTGGGACGACGAGGTAAGGGTGTTAGATTTGATTCTGGCCAGTTCGTCCATCGCTGAACTCCGTCTCCAGTGCTGGATCCTGGAATTCCATAGCCTGGGAGTTCGCCAAAGCCAGCCATCGTCGATTAACAGCGACGAACTGACATTTGACAGGTGACTGTTAAAACAATCATATCTTATGGCCATATGCAAAATTTATTTATTTTTATTATAAATTTAATTAAATATTTAGTTTTAGTTTGCTAGTTTGAAAGATCACCGTCCTATGGTTCCCAGACGTTTGCTCAAATAACACTAGCGCACACCGATAATGACGCACATCGACGTTGGCGCAAAATTCTTGAAATTTTTTTATATGGAATCATTTATCAAAATTATTTGCGTATTACATCCCAGATCAGCAGAGGTGAACCCTTTTTCGAACAAAAAAGAGTTATTTACAAAGTTTTAAAAAAAAGTTTTTCATTTAATCGCTTTGTCGTTTAGTTTTATAAATTTTCTAAAATTGTTCATTCCTTCATTATTTTGTTGTTTTTTTTTTATATTGCCAATACAGACCTTCAACATTTGATGAAAAGACTTTGCCTTACAGCGGATAACTAACGAATCGACATTGTATTAAAAATCACTTGCGGTCCTAATTTTCATTTTTCAAATCAATACGACTAGACAAATACTTAATCAGTAAAATAAAATTCAAAACATTCCATTAAAAAGTTTAATACCCTCATATCTTTTATTTCTGAAAAACGATATCACTTATCAGACATTAACATTAAACTTATTGAACCAATTCACAAACTTTTGTAATACTTCTTTTCGACTTCTAAAAACTTGGTCACCCTACTTTCCACATTACTTTGACACTTTTCTTATTGACAGTATGTCCCCTCTCTCACTTTCCTCATTTAATTTAGTTTTTTTTAATCGCAAACTTTCAAGATCTACACCAACTAAATCACGATACTTAACAAAATGACGTGAATTTTTTTTATTAAATACTTATCATTCGCTCAACAAAAAAAAAACAAACGCGAGTAGTGAACTCTATTATAGACATCTCAACTTTGACATCCGACCACAAAGTACGAAGAAGTAAACAACGATCTGAAAGCAAATTATCTTTATACTTTTCATTCAGAAATGTTATAGTATACGCCAATTAGACATATTTATCGACGACAAAAAAGAAGCTTCATCAGATTCGAAGAACCTTAAAAAAATAATATATATTCTATATATCCTTGCAGGATAAGCGTGGGAAGCGCATCAGGTGCTCTTATACGCATGCGCGGGTCGATGCGTTCTACAGGTGGTGGTGGTGGTGACCAAGTGCAACTGAAACAGTTAAAGCGGAACACTCTCTCAACCAGGCCGCTGGAGATGGAGGTCGACGACACCGCTTCTACGTCTGAAAGGCAACAGTTGACTCCTCAGACGGAGGCCAGGTCCAAGCCCGATGCTTTGGCATATGCTAGCACTGTGATCATATTGTTGGCGGTGTCTGCGTTCATCTGGCTCAGCTTCAAGAGCGGAGTCAGTCTGTTCTCTTTTCATCCTACTTTGATGGCTGTGGGGGTATGTTTTGTCCACTTTCATTCTTTAGTGTGTCGTTTGTATGTTTTTTGTTGTAATTGGGAGTTTGGTTTTATTTTAATTTTGTTCCATATGTAACGAATTTTCATGTTGATTTAAACTTTGTATCTTATTTTAATGTGAATTAAATTCTGTGTTGACTTTTGAATACTTGTATGTGCACATATTTAGTAAACATATGTTGTGTTTGAATTATATTGCTGTGATTGTTTAAAACCTGTTTAGTGTCTGCTGGAAGAGAAGTCCTTTCAGATACACCATTGGAAGTTCAGAATTTTTCCTTATAATAAGGAAAAATTCAGTATCCAAAAGCACCTTCTCTGAATGATCTCATTATCAGAGGTTTGCGCCACTTGTTGCTTAACTTTGTTCAGTGTGTTTGAAAAAATGAAACTAAATAATATAATCAACTAATTTTGTTTGACAATTATATAAATTTACAACTGATTGCTTTATTTTGTTTTTTTCCAGTTTTTGCTGTTTATGACATCAGCTCTAAATGCATTTTCACCCGCTGACATAACTGTTCTAGTATATCAAAATCCAACATATAAACAGCGTGTTCAGCGACATTGGATTTTACAATTATGTGGTCTTCTATGCATTGTTGCTGGTTTTATCATCATCGTTATCAATAAAATCAAACAAAATAAATTCCATTTTACTACAATTCATGGTGTTTTTGGCTTAATCGCTTTTATTCTTGTTATTTTCTCGAGCTTTGGTGGTTTGACCACAATGTACAGTAGTAAACTGAAGAATATTTTATCTCCCGTATACATTAAATTGCTTCATACGGGTTTTGGAATATCCGCTTATATTGCTGGTGTTTTGAATATGATTATAATATTGTATTCGGGTTGGTTGAATAATGATTTTGAAAAATATTTTTTAAATGGAATCCTTTTTTTGCTTGTACTTTTCGTTTCATTGCGACCATGTGTTAGATTTTATATTAGACTTAAAGAAAGATTAGGTTATGGAGGTGTTGCTTAAACAAATAATGGTTTCATGTTCTTTGTTGTAAATGTGTAAAATGCTTAAATAATGTTTCCGAATGTTCGTACGCATTTATTTAATTTTTTAATTATTTTTATTTGATACAGAAAACTATATAAATAATTATAGAAAATTTATTATAATTTTTAATTTTCGATTTGAAAATTAATTATACATTCCAAATCAGAAAAATAGTTGTCATTCGAAACATACCTTATTATGTGATCAACGAATCATGCACATTAGTGAATGGTTTGTTACAAAATTGAAAGTAAAAAAAAAAACATTTTCGTTATTGCCAAAGATATATTTATATATTCACCTAATTGCATATATCTGGGCCAGAAAGAGCTCAGTATTTTAAATTAACGATATAAATATTTTTTCATTTACACAGATTATTTCTTATTTAGTACAGTTTTGATCTTTCTTTATTTTCTCAGACCAATATTGAGTTTCTAGTCTTCCTGTCTACATATATAATTGATAAGTGCTTTATTAATTGAATTTAATGACTCAATATTGTGAATTGGCCTATTTTTTAAGTCTAAATAATGTTCCTTTAAGGTTACTTTATTGTGCAATATATGTATGTGTATAAAAAATATGTATATATATATTTATATATTATAAATGTTCACTTCTAAGAAAGTAAATGCTCTAAAATAATATTTTAGTAGTGAAATATTTTACAAACTTATCAGTTCTTCAAAGTCAATAAATTGACTGGTGTATTTAAATTTTGTTTACAATATTATAACATATGTAAAACATTTTCTTTTTTTTGCCTTTGTGTATTTAAGTTTTTGCACATTACATTGATGTTGACTGTTAAAAAGTATGTATATTCTGTAACATATTGTTACATGTAAGTATAATGAAAAATAAACGAGCTATTTGTTGCAATGTGTTTGTATAAATTTGATAAAAATTGCATAAGAAATCTCCTTCGACTCACTTGCATAATTTTAAGAAATTATCAAGGCTGTAGAATTAAGCAGCCAAGTGCTTTTATTAAATTGTTCTGCAAACGATACGTTTATTGTGAAAATCATATTTTTTCTTTCTCTAGATGTAAAAACTGGCAGTTCCATTTGATTTTTATTTATATATTCATTAGAACCCTAAAAAAATTAAATATGAACCAATTAGTATCATTCTGATTTGCATTTAATTTAAATAATTAACATACTTTTACAACAAAACGTAGCGATATTGGCGGAGCTTTAATCTGAATATCAGTGTCAGCACGACAAGGTTGTAATCTACCATTTTCCCATACACCACCTTCTAACCAAAGATCCTTCAAAACAACTTTTCCTGATAGCACATCTGGTTCTGTAACATTTTTGAAAATACTTTTACTAAACAAACACCTGATCACAAAACGATAATAAAATATATTTTCATTGTATATAAACCATCATCGTTCCATCCATATAAAGGAGTCAAACGTTCAGGAGCCACAGACAATCTGCGCGATGATTCCCAAATCAATGCATGAATGATACATTCTGGTTTCAAAAATGATGAAAGTGATAAAACAAATAGGCTTTTATCATCATACTGCTTTGAAAACCGTTTTTGTGCAATTTCTGCACGTTCACACAACCCAGCAATAAAAGCATTCGCAGATGACGGTCCTGAGTTCCAATGTTCTAACCACGTGTCCGGGGTCTGAAATTAACAATCTTTGTATAACACATGTTTTTCAAAAATAAAATACGAACATGATCTTACATTATCAGAAATCAAAGATAAAGCAAGAGCTTGCTTTTGTTTATCTGATGACGTTGAAATTGTATATAACGCCACAAGATCCTTATGAATATTTTTCATTGCTGTCTTTGCAGTTTCGCATTCACATATTGTTAATACCTTTAATCCACTCAAATGTTCATCTACCTAAAGTAAATCAAAATATTAATATTAAATTTGTTACATTTAAAAATAAATAAATGTGTAATTACTTCTAAATCATATTCCATACGCAGCAAACTTTGTGAATTAGTATTCAGTTTTTTCCACAAGCTGAGAATAGGAGATAATTTTTTTCTTAAAATCACATTATTAGAATCATGAATAATTTCTTCCAAGGTTAATAATTCTAAAAAAGATAAACTATTAAATTATATATACCAATTAACACAAAAAAAGATCCCAATATAGAAACATACTTAAGTTTGTTAAATCGTTGTTTGCTTCAATTTGTTCATGTACAGTTTGTATATTATTGGGCAAATTCAAAAGTGTTGGATTATCAGTTGATGAAAAATTTGCCAAAGCAGTAATGTAATCCTAATAAAATATTAACAACTCAAAAATAAGAACATATAATACAATTGATATCAGGTTTTGATTTTCATAAAATAGATCACCTGTAATTTGTTTGTCATAGGCAATGATAAATCCATTCCTAATGGCTTCCATGTATGGCCTAAAACGCTTTCATCAAAGTGTTTATCCAACAATGATGACATCAGATACGTATCTCGTTCCCAATGTATTCTTCCATTGTAAAATACTTTGCATAAACCTGCAGCAATACTTCTATCACTTTCTCTTACAGATACTAAACATGCTTCTAAATCACCCTGACTAAAATTATATTTATATCTCCACCCTGTTTCAAATTAAGTATTGTTATTAATACTTTTAGCGATACGTAAAATATTTTTCATCTTAACTTACCTTGCGGTATGTAGTTACATCTTTGTTGAATAATACTATGAGCTAATGCTAATGAAAATTCTAAACGAATTTGTTTTGGGTTAATAGATTTATTTTCAACTATTCCTTGCGATTGCCAGACAGATAATATTCTCGTTAAATTATTTTTGATTCCCGTTGGAGCCTGCACGATAGTATAAAATAATTATTATATTAAGTATATTTTAAAATTGAATAAACATTTGTTTAAAATACCTCGACTATAATGTTAACACAACAAGAAGCTAATTGATAGGGGATACACGAATTTTCTGCTACTATCCAAATTTTGGCCGATGTATCTCGTGATGAAGACAAACGTAATTCTGATAAAATTTGATAAACTTCATTTTGTGGCCAATCTCCTGCAGGTACCATTATAACCAACCATGCTCCCACATCTTTGGCCCAATTTATATCATTCATTAATTTTTCAACAACGTTGTTACTGTTACCAGTTTCAGATATCCATGCCTACAAATCAATAGAGTAATTTTAATTTCAAGTATTTTTATGTGTAATTTTTAATACAAAATATACTTGTTTGAATTTATTTAATCCCACTGCTGTAGTTGCCCTCGTTTTTATTTCATCAATTGGATCTGTACCTGGCGCACCAATTATAAGAATTGGTTCATTGATACTACCCCAATTTTCAATTGATTCTATCAAATTTCCACTAAAATAAAATTTATTACTCCCTGAAAAAAATAAATAAGTTTAAAAAAATAAATCAATTAATAAAGTTCCCAACAAAACTGTTACCTAATATTTGAGATGTTGCCTTTGTCAAAAATGATGACAATTTCGTTGGTTTTAATGCCCATGTCACTAAAACTTTTTGAAAAGGGGTGATATTATTAGAGTTTGGGATGAGATCCCAATCTCCTATTGTAACAAATTTCCTCCAAATGCTTTCATTTTCGAGATGCAAAGCAGAATATAATTCCGGAACATATGTCTAAGTAAAAAAAACATATTATTTATGCACATTCAATTGTATTGTATACAAAAAAAAACTTTAACACCTTGATTGCTATTAAATATGGCTTTCTATCCAAATCGATCCATTCAGGTATTTCATTTGAGGAATTATTATCTTCTTGACCATAGGTAAATGTATCCGGATTACACATTATTACTTCCCATTCCTTAAATCAAACATGGAAGTTATTATTAATAAACTGTTTTATTATTAATTTTAAACGTATCACTAACATTTTGTGGTATATTTTCTGGATATGTATGATGCATCAAATAAATTAGCATTGATGGATGGTATTCCTTATTCGAAGCCACCAAGACGCGTTCTAGCAATGATACAACTACATATTTTCCAATATTTTCAAAGTTTAATTCATTTTCGCTTATTGATCCCTAAAAGATACATAATTAATACTTAAACATTTTTCATCAAGTACTTAATTGTTAAAATCTTACCCGAAAATTTTCTAAGCCTTTCAAAAATAATTTCACAGCAGTATTTAGAGTTATGTTGATAAGAGGAAAGTTGTTTGTAAGCGATGAAATGGCTAAACAAACTGAAGCAACACGTGAAGCAACGGGTCTATAAAAATCACATTGTTTCTTTATGACAGTTGCAATGTCTGCAGCCTCCTTAAGCGAACTAGTAATCTCGTTCACTGCTCTTTGTGTGTGTTCTAAAGATTCTAATAAATCTGGATTTTGCAGTATATTTCCCGACGATAACTGAGTCAATAACTCAACCTTGAACAAAAATTCCCATTAATTTTTTTTCAACAAAATACATATTAACACTTACATATTTTTATGCATTAAATATTACCTCCAATGAGTCTTGCTGGACTTGAAGTGTATCTTTTTTTGCATTTATTTCTGACAATTTAACTTGTAACTCTGGCTCTTCTTGTTTTACAGCATTGAATATAAGTTGATCTACATTTCAAATATTTGAAAATAATTCTATGTAATAAATATCATGTTTTCATTTTTACGTTACCTATAAGTCCTTGCTTCTGAGGTGTGAAATTAACTATAGATATCAATGACTTATGATAAACTGAGAAATCGTTTAGAAATTTTGAACCTCGAGTAAATAATACAAGCCTAAATGCCGGATTGATGCTATTTACCCCAATATTCAAAGGAACCTGACCTCTTAAAAGGGGGCCCCAAGTATCATCTATATTTGTCACATCATTTATTATGAAAATTTTACCAAATCTTTAATATGAAAAAAATAACATAGAGAAAAAATCGAATAAACGACATTTAAGGTATTATATAATTAATAATAACCTGAGAGCATGTTGAAGAATAGTCATCAATTTTGGATCATTTTGGGATATTATATCTTTGGGTTGCTTTTCGGAAATATTGGACAACCATTGTATAGCTTCATTGTTTGGATCAATAATTAAAGGAATGAGTCCCCGTTTTGGTTCTTTTAATGCCTACAAATTGAGATTACATATTATACTTTCTTATTTAACAATAATCATAAGTGTATGGAAAAAAAACATACTTCATTTATAATAATTCCATTACAAAATGATACAAAGTTAGATGACAATCCATTGTCAACCCATTCAATTTCATTATTTCTTGTTATGAACAAGTCTTTTATATTGATATCCAATATTTTATCAAATAATTTACACCAGTCATTCAATATTGAACTGAAAATGAAATAGAAAACCAATTACACGAAGAAGAGTATTACGAATAGGAAAATGATTATTGTTTTACTTTTTATTTTCTTCAATCTCATATGTGAGATAAACAATAAATCCAGCCATTATAAAAGATTTCACGGAAATATCACTAAACTCTTTTGACAAATCAGATAACTTGAATAAATAAATAAAAATATATTAATATAAACATAGTTGTCTAATTTTAATAATTATAATGTTTATATCACACATACATTTTCGTTCCATCTTTGAAACTCTTTTGATAGTTTTGAAACTAACTCTTCAGCTTTTTCAATAGTACTTTGAACTGAACTTAAACTTATTTCAATTTCAGTGGCTTGTTTAGTATAAGTATTCAATTCCTTTTTGAGAGCTGATACACGTTCATCAACGGTAAAAAGATCGCTACTTAAATCTTTTATCTGTGATTCAGCATTAGCCAAGTTGCTGCAGTGTTTCATAAAAAAAATACTTAGATGTGTTTATAAAACTTTTTCATGTTAATATTATGATAATACTGACTGTGATAATGTTCGTTGTTCTGTTTCTAGCGGAGCGATTTTTTGCAAAACATTTGCATATTTCACATTAGCCAATACCCATGCAGCAAGAGGAGCACAAGCAACTGAAGCTCGCTTTGCTGTTTTCTCAGAAAAAGATGAACCATGAGTAGATAATAGTTTTTCTACAGCGCGTAAATTTTCTTGTGATATATTCGAAGCATCAAATAATCTGAATTTTTTAGTGAACATTAATGATAATGACACAATAATATTTTAAATAATTATTATCATACCTAATCTCATCTTTTATACTACGTTTAGACAAAAATGTTTTCATAGAGTGCCATGAAGTATCAGCAATGCCCATTAATCTTAAAACACCTTCGAGAACATCACGTACAGGCTCAGGAGGAGCTCTTAAAGATCGCACTTCACTTAGAGATTCTGGTCTTATTTCCCCCACTGCAGTTCGAGCTTCTTGAATTACAGGTTCAACTTCACTTAATTCAATTTCAATTTCTTTTTTCCTGAAATACAATTTTTATTCTAAATAATTGACTCATATGTGACTTTGGTGATTTAGCCACTTTTTTCATACAAATTAGCCATTGGCATAATACTATACAGATAAATAAGTTTATATAAAGAATTAACCTTTCTTGAAGTTTTATATTTTCAATTTCAGCTTTGTTTTTCAGAGTTTCCATTTCTTGTTTGTGGACTGATGCTGACTGCATAGTTGTTCCAATTTGATTTAACGCTTTGTTTGCCAATGTTTGTTTTTCAGCTAAAATCTTTTGTTGTTGAGCTGCATTTGATTTCAATTTTGAAACTTCTTCTTTTGCTTCAATTAATGCAGACACACCAGCCTAAGGCCAAATATTTCATTAACTATCTTAAATAATATGCATATACGAAAATAAGGATATTGTGTTTCTAGTACCTTCAACCTTTCATATTTCTCTTGTAAAAACTGTTTTCTTTCAAAATATATATTAAAATACGTTTTTAAAAATATGATATATCTATATGGTGTTTTTAAGTTTTCTTGTCTCAAAGATGAAAACATTTCCATAGTTTTTCCTAGTGAGATAATACCGAGACAATCATTGAGACCCTTTTCTTCAGACATTACTCTTCAAAATTAAATATTTTATGTGAGCATTTATTAATACATATGTATATATTCTGAAATTATATTACCTTTTTGTAATTTGAATCGCTACATCTTTTAGTGTATTATCACTCCATCCATCAATCCAAAAGAGTTGCGATTGTTTATATAAAATTGGATACGAACTGAACAACTCTTTCAAATCAGGCTGTTTTGTATCATACATTAGTACGATTCCAAGATTTGTCAAAACATCTAAAATGGCGAATATTTATTTCCGTAAAGATTATAAACAATAAGTTTTTCTAGTTTTCTAGACATTTCAATTATAATATTTCGTTTACCATAAAAAGTAATAAATCATGATTAAATAAATAAAAATACCCAAACAACTTACTCTCCATGAATTTTTGAATAGTTTTTTTTCCAACATTTGATTTCATTTGAGATACCATACTTTCTATTTCTTGAATATAAAAGGATAAGTATGATGAGTTTTCACCTTTACTTAATAGGGCTTCAATCAAACCTAAAACATTGGTATCACTGGCAGCAGATTCTTCTAATACAATAACTTCAGGTGTGCAATCTGAACCACATGCCATCAATATCTAAAGTATTTATGAAAAATTAAAATATTTCAATTCCACACAAACACTAGTAAAAGAAATTTAATTTATAAAAATTACGCTTTTCAAATTGAGGAAAAATTGATGAGGAGTCGAAATTGTAATATATTTTGCACTGAAAAATTCAGCAGCGATTTTTGCAGCTGCACGACGACCAACTCCAGCAACTCCAACAAATACAACAATTTCTGTTTGACACAAAACTCGAATCGCAGCAGAAACGAGTTCCTTTAACTCATTGCAAAATTCTGCTCCATTTTCTCCAAATGCATCATTCTCGACTTGAGAATCTAAATTATAATATGAAAAATTTATTTAATAAAATGTAAAATCTGCAAAATTAATATCTCATACTTACTGCATTGATTAATTGTTTTTATTATGCTTGAAGAATATTCATTTTCGTCAACTAATTCCAATTTCAGTCCTTTATTTGTCATTTTAGGTAAGAACATCTGTTCATGTAAAGAAAATGAACCGAAATGTTTTTGAATAAGTACATCGAAAGCAAGTTTTTCTTTACTTGTTTTTAATCGATTTTTGAAAATATTTACAGCTTCTCTTATAATTATCTAAAATAAATATGATAATTTTTCAGAAATTTGATGGATTATTAGAAAGAATACTTTTGTAAAAGAGAATATTTTATAATGTACTGTATTAGCCATATTAAAGTTTTCAATTTTGTAAAAACATATATTTTGACACCATTTGATGATATCTCGTGATGTCCATTTGTAATGTATTTCACTATTAAACATTTTGGAAACCTAAAATTTATTAATAAGTAAGCAAATAGATGTTTCAAAATCTGAAATAAAATTTTATTTAAATAATTAAAAAATATTTTACGTCTTCTAACAATGAAATCATTCTTGGACTAAATTGCATTAACTTAATTTTATCTTCATTCGATACATCTAGTTTCGATAAAGAATTACTTAAATATAATTCGCTTAACTCCAAAAGTTCTTTATTATTTGGTGCACTATAAAATTGGAATACATTTATATTATTTAAAAAATACACATTATATTGAACTAATTTAAAATATTTAACGTCATCATTACACTAGATTAATAACTTTCAATGCATTTGCTAAGCGTTGAGATAATTTTACGCTTCCATCTTCAACAGTAGAAGTAACAATTAGTGTGAATGGCATTAAAGTGAACCATTGCATTTTTCCATCAGCTTCATCAGATTTTTCCCAAAAACCACCATACTGAACTAACTAAAAGAAAAATTCAATATCTAAACAAATAGTTAAAATATACAGATGAAAAATTGAATATGAATAAATATCATATTTATCAAACACAATGAATAAATTTAATTTTTTCGAAATGTTTTTATTTACAATTTATTCACTATAGTTTAATATAAAACTAAAATTATTATTTGATCTGGCATACTTGTAGAAGAAAAGATTGTACTCTGCTTGTATTCCATTTATCTGAAACTGTCCTTTGTAATGCTTTAACAACTAAAATCACTCGACCATTAGATTTACTATTGCCTGATTTGACTACCGATTTCTAAAATATATCATGAGACTTTTAAAATGAAAATTTATTTATTTTAACATCTCAATCAAATATATATTATAATACTTGTTTTAAAACTTGTATAATATGTTGTGCATCGAGTATTGGAGTACATTTGAGATTTATAATAATTTTATCTCTCACATCTTTTAAAATGTAATCTACAATTAAGCTGAAAATTTTTTTTTCATCCTAGATTAGACCACAATCGCAATATATGTTTAATTTTTTTTAAAATAATATATATAAATCACCTTTTACCAGATGATGATGGTCCAAAAAGCATAAAATGTTGATCAGTATCGATCCAAGTGTGTATCAAATTTATTATTTTGTATACCCTCTCATTCATCAAAAAGAAATCATTACCTATACTAAATGACTCCAGTTGTATTTCTCGGTCTTTTGAATTATTCCACATAATAGCATGAGGAGAAACATTAGTCCATTGAGATACCTAAATTGTATTAATTAATAATATATTCAATATATTCAATAAAAAGTATTAAAAGAACTTACTAAATCTAAAAATCTTTCTATTGATTCTGGTTTCAAAATACAACTCACTGCTTTTAAAATAGATATGGATAAATGTTCATCAATTGAAATTATTCCTTCATAACCATTTATGAAAGAAAGTATTTGCTTAGTCTGAATATTTAATATCATCATTATTTTTTAAATGTTAAAATATCAGCAATCTTCAAAATTTTTTATAAAATATAGTATTTACCAAAGGTATTTTTTCATACTGCAATAAAAAATCGTTAGAATTTTTCTCAGCCCAATCTAAAATTTTTCCAATAATGTCTATCAAATTGTTTTCATCCAATAAAGGAAGTTCTTCGTTTTTTTTCGTTTCGTTGCTCCATTTTTGAATTACTTCTTTATAGCATGACTCTTTAGCACTATTATCAATTTTAAAATGTGAAAAACTGTTTTAACATATTGAAATATTGCTAGAAATAATATTCATAAAGCTACCTGATCAATATAATTCCCATCCTGGTAATGGTTGCTGGAGAGGCGTGCTTCAAATCATGGGTTTCAAAAATGAAATTAACATTTTTCATAAATTGTATTCTCCAACCAGACGGTAAAGTCAAAAGCCTATTGTCATCCAGAACAGAATTTAACGATTCGATCCATTCAGGATCAACATCACCATCGCACACAATCCACGACCAAATATCTAAAACCTCATTATTATTTTATGCTTCCATTTTTTTTTAATGTAATTGTTGAATCAAACAATAATATATTACCAGGTTTTTCACTCGCTACTTGAAGAGAAACTGTTGAAATCACACCGTCATACCACTGCCTAGTATCATTATCAATATATCCTAACAAATCTTTACGATTCAAAGACTTCGGGCAGATTATATGTTGATTAATATTTTCGCCAGATTTAGACAGCACCTTAATTTATTTTATGTTATTAGATTGAAAAATAAACAAAGTAGAATATTAGCAACTTACATCTTTTAAAAGAGTACGTAGAAAAGTTTTTCCACTTCCCGGTGGACCGACTAAGGCAACACCCATTCTTTGTTTTAGTTGATCATATAATTCCCCACATCGCCGTATCTAAAATTGTTTTTATACCAATATTACTTTAATTGTAAGATCGTGGATCTTTTGGAAATCAAAATTCTGAGAGAGAGTGCTAAAGGTATTTTCGATCTGCCAAAATATTGATTTATTAATATAAATTACCTGATTGTCATTAATATTAATGTTATTTTCATCACAATATGTTTTTATGTTGAAAGCTAAGTTTTTGTTAAAAAGTATTTTTTTATTTTCACTGGGAAAAAGTGCTTCTAAAATATTTTCGAACCTATAACAAATAAAAAATTCAAATAAATATTGTGAGTTCAATTTATTCACAGGCATGATTTCAGTAATTATAATACATAATTTAAAATCATATTTTTTTCTAATAAAAAAATGTGATAAACATGCTATTATTTATGATACGATCATGTTAGAACAGCGGTTCCCAACCTGTGGTACGCGAGTGGATAGTTGGTGGTACGGTGGTACGGGAAAAATAATCAGTAATGACAGACATAAAAACATTTAAATTTACCGTGTTTAATTAATTTTATACACATATATTTTCTATTAATATCACAAATTTTAGGAAAAAAATTGCCTGTGGCGCATTCCATTTTTTTTAAATACAAATAATTTAATTTAAATCTATGTTTTTTGTTTTAATAAAAATTAATTGTTAAAAAAATACTTCTTAAAATTTTCTGGTTTTGAATTTCGACAAGAAATGAGCTACGGCACCTTATATTTGAAAAAAAAACTATTGTGATATGTAAAGTTCAAACGTCTCATTTTTTTTAAACATAAATAAATTGAGTCTGGGAAATATAGTCACCCTATAAAATTTATAATGCAAATAGAATAACAGATTTCTCGAAATACAACCATTTTTACCAAGTGGTACAATTAAGCGTGATGTACTACCAAGTGGTATGCGAGCCAAAAAAGGTTGGGAAACGCTATGTTAGAGTAATTTAGGTTAATTTGAATTTATCCTAACAGATTAAAATAAGCCAACCTTTATTTTTTTTAAGGTAATCTCTATTATAAATATCACAATAGATAAAAAAAATCCCAAAAACAAAATCATAAAAGGCCCAATCATATGATGGATTCGAATAATTACTGGATCATTTTCTTTCAGAAACTTTTTGTATTCAAAATCATCAAACCATTTTTTTATTAGACCAGTCTCGAAGATTCTGTATAACCACAAATCAACTGATTTCAACAATGGCGAAAATTTGACAAAGGCTATAGTTACCATTTGAGATCGATATTTTTGTTGTAATACTTTTAACATTCCCTTACCATGGAATTTGTAATTCAGTTCAAATATTTTTGTTTTAAAATGCAACAATGCCCCAAAAGTTCTCCCCATCGCAACATCTTCAGATAAGTCATCATATTCTTTAGTCGAATTTATAATTTTCATCAAATCTAATATCTTACTTACAACTTTATCATCAGATGCACCTTTTAATGCTGCACTTGCAGCAACTGTTCCGTAAAATGTAAATTTATTATCGATCATGTCTTTCATATTCAAAATGCTATTGTCATATTGAGTTTTAGTGAGAAAACTGACTAGAGATCCTTGGTATGAACTTCTAACAATCATCGAAATCCAAATCCACAAAGTGAATATAAAACAAACAAATCTGCCACTAGGAATATAAGACAACGGCATACCTAATGTTATTTCCCAAACCGACATGATTGGACGTCTGATATGAATAGGATTATTTATTAAAAATAATTTGAAAAAACTCAAAAGAATCGATAGAAAAAAAACTGTAAAACATACAAACAGCCACAAAGTCAATTTAAAAGGAAGAAAAATTTTTGAAAGATACATATTTTTTTCAAATACTGGTATACCCCAAACAATATCGGTTGCATCATAACTAAAAGAGTAATCAATATATTTTTCCTTTTGCGCAGTCGGTACATAAGCTCCAACACCCATTTCAGCTCTGCCATTTACAATATCTCCCATGGCTCCGTCCCATGAACTTCCATTATAAGTTCCCCACTTATAACCGCTTTCAGCCTGAACCGCTCGGTATGTAAAATTTAGTAATTGGGACAAAGTTTTTATAATGTTAGCTTCCACACCAGTGATTTCAATTACATCATTCTTCTTATTTATTATTAAATGTGGATATCTAGCCACAACACTTATATTTAATAAACAAGTATTCATTTGTTTTGTCTTTGCAGGAAAAAAATCTGTTTCTTTAATAAAAAATCCATTTTGCCATGTATTTAATTTGACCATTTTTGAATTACCACAACCAAATGAACTATATGGGAAAAATGTATAAATGTGCATATCATTGTAAAAATTGACAAGAACGAGCACATTAAAAATTTTCATGAAAAAACATAAATCTAAAACATTTTGTATGTCACTATCACTGGTTATTCCTGATGAATCATTCTTCAAAACAATTAAAATCCTTCCAGAGTATGAAAATTTAGTCGTTAAAAATTTAAATTTTTGGATTAATAAATTAATATTTTCAATAACAATAATAAAATTTTCAAATACATAATCAATTTTTGAAACATTATAAATATATGATGCACATGATTTCTCAAAATTGTAACATAAATTTTTAGAAATATAATTAATCATATCAATGCACCAAAAACAATTTTCCACATTGTTTGTTATAGACAAAATTGGAACGTATTTTTGATAAAAGAAATTTTTGACAATGTATGAAATACATTGGCTCGCACTTTTAGTTGACAACAGTTCTTGACTGGTAAGTTTGTATTTGACATTTTCATACATGGATGATGTAAAATAAAACAACTCAAATAATACCAGAGAAATAGTCAGGATACGAAATACTTTCATAGTTATTATTTAAACAAAACAGATTTTAGCTGAATATATAATGTGAAAAAAAACGAGATATTTTCAATACAATACAATTATCAAAACATGCCATCAGTTTTAAATAACAAACCGACATTTACAAGTCAGAGCTTAGATTTTATCATGAAGTCCATTAACAGAAATAATACAAGCTATAGCTAAATGTATAGAAAAATTGTATTATTTTTCACAATATATATTAAAATTTTTATTGAATTATATTTTACTAAAAAAAATAAAACATAATAATAAATACCTTTTGCTATCTGAATGAGAGAGTTTTGATAAAGTATTCACACGTAATGCCTGAATAATTAATAGTGTTTGATTTGTAGTATCCGGATATGATTTAGAAGTGGTTATAACATTTTTGATAGCAGAACCACAACTTCCAATTATTGTTTTCAGCGCTCGTAAACCCCAATCATAATGATGACTTTTACTTAGCAATGACCTTAAAAATATGACAGTAAAATGCAGATGAAGTATAAATCTATAATAAAAAAATCATTATGAGAGCATACTTGGCCATTTCAAAACATAAAACAATTTTTTCTGCATTTTCGATAGATTTTGAAAAACCTTGAGCTGCAAGCAAAGCAGATAGAATGTGATTGGAATGAGGCTCACACATAGCACAAGGTCGAAATAGTCTGTTTAAACCCTCAGGCAATATTCTTCTGCCACCATATTTTGCACTTGCAGGATTCATAGTGGCAAAAATACCACATCCAGGTAGAACTTTTATCTGCATTTGTATATTGTGCATGCAATAGTCTATAAAATATGAGGTACGAGTAAAATTGAATATTCAAACCTCTGTCCCATTTAGTAATGCAGAATCTTGTTGTTTTTTTGGATTTATTGCATCCAATATTGATGAAAACTGTTGTATGACAGCAGAAAGAGTTTTTTCTTCTAAACGATTAAATTCATCAAAACATCCCCATGCCCCACAAAGTGCCAAACCTGACAATAATCTCCCCATGGTGGTATTATCCATTCCCTACAATTTTATATACAATAATTAGAAATATATATTCAATTAAATTTAAAAAAGATTTTAAAATATTCATTATACCTCGTCACAGTTGAATACTAGTACTAATCGACCTAACAATGCACCTAAAGCTTTCACTGATTCAGTTTTCCCTGTACCAGCTGGACCAAATGGATTACCTACCATTCCCAAATGTAGTGCCTAGTAATAAAAATAAAATATTATGAAAAATTATAATTGTTTGCTGAATTTGTAGCGAAAATGTGATTTAAACCTGAGTCAGAGTTAAAAAACACTGATCTGTAAGCTCTGTATGTACAAGATTGCCAATATTGGTTCCAAGAAATTCATAAGTATAAGGAATTTTAGCTAATCCCATACATGCACAAATAGCAGTTTTGCTTTCTACATAGAACCTAGATTAAAAATTAATTTTGAGAATAATATTGAAAAAAGAAAAATAAACCAAATTCAACGAACAAACCTCAATTGCTTTTGCCATGCCCATTGTTTCGGTGAAGATATCCCAGAATCTATAAGATCATTCACGACTTGTAAGTGATGATAACATTGCAATATCAATGCTTGCAATTTACTTTCTTCTAGAATTTCATCACTTTCGTGAATTTTTAATTTCAAATATTTATTTAGTTCTTCTTGAATGCTTTCTTTCATTTTATGCATATTGTGTGAAGAAATTGATCTTTCAACATTTTCCGTGAAATGAATACTTTGTACTAAGCATAATACTTGAGCAGGGTAGTTAATTAAATTTTGCTTTAGAATTTCAAAATGCAACAAGCATTGTTTAATATTTGTATGTAACGATTCTCTCATTTGTACTTCTAAACGATTTAACCAAACCTAAGATATCAATTATACTTTTTAAATGTGCGAAAAAACATTTGAATGTTATATTTGAAAACACATACTTCTATCGGTGTTTCAATATCAACAGGAATATCTAACATGAGTTTTTCTCCATTTTGACCCTTCAATCCAGTGATCGATGCATTTTCTGGACCAAATAACACACCAATAGCACCAGGAAATATTTTTTTAATATGCGTTTGAATTATCGTATCTTTGTTCGATGAATTAGTTCTGACTTGACCAAGCAACTCGAGTAAATCGTCATCACTCAGAAAATAAAACCTAGGAAACATTGATCTCTTATCCTTAAAAAAATGTATAGATTAATCACACTTAAGAAATATTGAAAACGTAAAATTGTAGTATGAATCAATATTTACAGCCATATAGTGTTCTAATGTGTTTTGACATTGAATTAATCTATTAACCAGACTCGTAAGAAGAGAACTCAAGTTGGAAATGTTGATTAATGCTGACAATCGCGGATCTGATTCTATAATTCGCAAAACGTGTCGAAAATCTCTATCGACCCTTGCAAATATATCATTATTCATAATGTTGTCGCTTTGAATGACATCCCCTAGTAATATTGGTTCTAAATAGATCCACCTGTAATAAAAATTATTTTTAGGAGACTTACGTACAATTAAACTTTGCAGAAAAATTTTGTTGATAATGTTTTCAAATCCACGTAATTTGACTAACTAATTTTAATGACTGGAAAAAAGAAAATTGTTTGGTTTTTCACACTTGAGAAAATCATATTTTGATATTTGATGACATATAATCTTCTTGAGATTTGATCGTAAATCAGGAAAATTCATCACAGCTAAATGACAAATATTATATAAAAAGAAAAACTTAATCAAAAAAACCTTTATTTCTCAAAAAAAAAGATATAAACAAAATGGAAAAATCGAAGTTTACATCTTATGATTTTACTCTAGAATAAAATTATATTTATAAAAACTAAAGTTAATGGCACATGTACATACTACACTAATAAAATGTTAATTTGAAAAAATTAACACCTGTAAATACAAAATTAAAAAAATCTGATAAAATTGATCTTTGGAAATTAGCTTATAAAATTAAAATTAGAAGTGAGAATTTGAAAATAGCTTTCTTTTCAAATATAGATTATTTAATAAATAATAAAAAAATCATAATTAAAGATATAATGAGATTGTTCATTGTTAATATAGGTATATTCACAAATTGGAATTTTTCATTCATTTATAAAACTTGAAATAACAGTTGATTAGATATTATTTTGTTATAAATTTATAAAACCGAATCTATTATTCATAAAATAAGTACAAACTCACATAGACAATTTTGACCAAGAATAACATTAATCAATTTTAATGATACATTATTAAATTTAATAATAACTACAAAATCAAGTATATTAACAATCAATAGTTAAATAACAATATTAAAAAGTTAACTATGTCTTCAGAACACATTGTGTGTATGCTAATTTAAAATTGTTTAACTTTATTATAGTTAAAACTAAAACTGAACAGGTGGTATAAATTAAGAATATTTTGCAATTAACATATTTGTTTATAGGAAACAAAACTTATTTAGATGTCACATAACGAATGTCAAAATAAAAAGATTCAACTTCACAGAAACATTAAAAATTGTATAAAACAATTAATACTAATAGTTGTCATGGCTGTTTTGATTATATAATAATAAAAACTCAATGGCAGTAGTGAAGATTGAATATGAAAAGCAATCTACATATTTTCCAAAAAATCAATAGTTGCACGTTCTATAATCATTAGATTTTTTTGAAATGTTTTTGAGATATTCAGCTACATTAGCATTCAAAGTATCAATTTCTAATTCTAGTTTTATTAATGTAGAATTGTGACTATTATATAAGGTTTCCATATTTTGAAGTTGTTTCAATTGCCTTTGTGTTTCTGCCGCTAACTCAGTGGCTTCTTTTAGTAATTGCTGTGCTCGCTCCCTCGCATTTGCAGAGGTTTCTGAATGGTTCAGTAAAAGTTGATTTGTATTGCTGTACTTTCGTCTGAGTTCATTAGCAGATTGTTCTGCAGCATCAGCTTTGTAAACAACTTTATCGGCTTGTTCCTTTACATTTTTTGCATCTTCTTCAATAGTGAAAATATCTTTGTGCAAATTTTCCAAACGTCCTTTCAAATTTGTAACATCTTTAGAATTTTCAATGGCTTTTGTTTGCATAGCTGCTGCTTGATTTTCTACTGGTTTTAGATCTGTTTCGGCAGATTTGATATCTTCAAGTGCTTTTTTGATTGCATCTTCAGCTGCTTTTTGTGCAGAATTAGCCTCATTCAAAGCTAAAACAACATTTTTAGAAATTTCTAAGGAAGATGTGGCATTTTCTTTTGCTGATAAAGCTCTATCTTTAAGTTTTTTTGATTCTTCTAAATCCTGTTTGGTAGCTTCGAGAATGCTTTCAATATTAGTTACTTGAGATACAGTAGATTCTATATCTTTAGCGAGATTATTTATGTCATCTGGTTTAATGTTTATTGTTAGGTTTAAGATTTCATTTGCAAGGGTTCTGACTTCAGCAGGTGTGTCTGCAGAATTAGATAAGAAGTCTTTCAACTCCTTTATCAAATCGCTGCTATTTTTATTTAGTTCATCTGTCAAATTTCTAGTTGCAAGAGCAGAATCCCATGTTTTTTGAGTTGTAATCAATGCAGCTTCTGCTTCTTGCTTGGCTATAGTTACAGAACGTGATAAATCATCAGCAGCCAATTCATATTCACGCATAAGAGCATCAGTTTTATTAGAAAATTCAAATGCTTTGTTGGCTTTTGTGACTGCTCCTTGATCACACGATAACCCTCCACAGGTTCCACATCCAGCTCCACCACATAAATTGCATTCTGTACTAGCATCTCCACACATTTTAGCATTTAATTCAGGAATCTGAGACTTCAAATCATCTAATAAATCTTGTAATTCACTGAAAGCCTTATCATTTTCTTTTTGTGTATCATTAAATTCCGATGCTTGATTGCTAATACGGACGTTGGTATTCTTAACTCGTCTTTCAGTATCTCTAACGATTTGTTGAGTATCATCTGCATCATCAGCTGCTTTTATCGCTCTTTCTTTAGCTTCCCTAGTTAAATTCAAAGCACCTTCTACATTTGCTTCCTGCAACCTTCTCGCATTCAAAATTAAATCTTCGGTTTCATTATAAAGCTTGGTATACGTTTGTAATACTTTATCAATGGAAGCATTTGCTATACGTATATTGGATCCTGTATTAGATAAATCTGTATTGACAATAGCAATACTACTATTGGCTATTTCTAATTTGTTTTTTACATCGTCCACCTTTCGTTCGAAATCTACAATTTGAGTTTTTCCAATAGTAGTATCATTAATGATCGCTTCGATGGTTTTTAAATTACTTTCCATTTCTTCGAAATCTCGAGTATATGCACCGGTTGTGCCTATGGTTTGTATTTTTCCAGCATTTTCAATAGCAGAATCTGTTTCATTGCGCAATTCCATGATGATACGGTCCCAATTGTCAAAGCACTCACCACATGGTGAACAAACAGGCGAAGCACCCAAATATCCCCTATCGCAAACATCACATTTGTGACCTCCGATTCCCTTATGACAAACACAAGCTCCAGTGACATGATCACATTGTTGTTTCGCTGAACCCAAGGAATCACATTCGCAAGGTTTACATAAATTATTAGGATCGCCCCAATGATTTGCTTGACATTGATTACATCTAGTCCCACCGAAGCCTGGTTTGCAATCACACTGCCCATCATAAACATTACATTGCTCAGATTTAGAACCGATAGGATCACACTGACATGGATCACAGCCTTCTCCGCTAGCGAGCCGCCAATGATTCTCAAGACATTGATCACATGCTTGACCAATAACATTTTTATGGCAGAAGCATTGCCCAGTGCTTCGATCACATGGACCCATAGTCGAATTTGTGCCTAAGATTTCACAAACACATGGAGCACATGTTTTTTGTAAAGCGTTACCGAAGAAACCAGACTTGCAAATTTCACAATTATCACCTGCTGTATCGTATAGGCATTGTAAACATTTACCAGTGTGAGAATCGCAATTCCCGGGTTTAGTCATATCAACGTTTTTACTACAATTACATTCAACACAAGATCCTCCTCGTTTTTCTGGGTAACCAAAATAATTATCGGCACAAACATCGCAACGAGATCCAGCATATCCTTTTTGGCATTCGCAAAATACATCTTGAGTCGACGGGTCTAGTTCGCATCTAGGAGCAAACGAATGTAAACTATCTAATGTTCCCGGACATGGGCATGCTCTGCAAGGTATGTCATAACCTAAACGAGGATCACCATAAAATCCTTCGATGCAACGGTCACAACGATGACCGTTTGTATTGTCTCTACAAGACGTACAAGCACCTGTTTTATGATCACAAACGTCTGCATGGCCATGACATTCACATTGTTGACAATTAGGGAAGTTCCAGTATCCAGGTTGGCATTCGTCACATTGACGACCATAAGTATTAGGTTTACATTTGCATTGACCACTTCCCACGTCACAGAAATTATCTAAAGATCCGATACCACTGCAGTCACAAGGTTTACAACCTGTGGGTCCAAATCCATACGTTCCAGGAGCACATTTGTTACATTTCCGTCCCACAACATTATTTTTACAAGGACAATGTCCGCCATACTCCTCACATTTGTGACTCAACGATCCCGTGGGATCGCATTGACACGACAATCCACCGTTAAACACATAAAAACCGATACTAGCATGATATGTTTTGCATGCATCAGAAATTTCGTTTTTATTCAAATTGTAATAATATTCATCTTGGCAATTAGCTTGTTCATAGCCTCTGCGCCAAGCTTCAGCAACTTGTGAATTATTATAGAAAAAGGGTAACGATGTTACTCTAGGAACTAAAATGATTGAATCGATTAAAACGGACGCTCTAGTGTTGGGCACTTCAGATTTATGCCTACCAAATTCAATCCTGATTTTATAAGTTTTTCCAGCTTCGAAACAAACTGGAGGAATAACTGTAACACTTCTAGCGTTATCTGGTAAGATTACAGATGCAACATCGTCTCGCGGGTCACTGTTGGCACATTGACCGTCTAAGTCTATGGGACCGGGCCGTTCAACGTTCAAAGAAACTTCTTCCCAAGTACCCGGCAATTGAGGTTCATATCTTATGACAATGTCATAATCCATACTTGTAGGAATATCGTCTACTGTAACTTCAAAATGATCGTCTTCGAACACTTTCATGAAACCGGGGCCTGTCCACGAATCTTCGCGACCATCACGGAAAGGCTCTCGTACGGTGACTTGACAATTATTGTTGATAGAGTTCATGTCGGGTCCAGAGTTACAATCGGAATCTTCGGCTTCATACACAAGGTTATCTAAAGAGCCAACAAAAAAATGCTGAATCGGTTGTTCGCATCGACGCCCCTGCGTGTTAGGTCTGCAATGGCACTGGCCGGTGATGACGTCGCAGTTATTATCTAAGGAGCCTCCGATATCGCAGTCACACCGCTGACAACCGTCACTATTTTCCGTCAAGCCCCAATGTGATGGTAGACATTGATTGCAATCCCGTCCGATCACGTTCCTCTTGCATGTACATTCACCTGTGTACACGTCGCATCCCTGATTGTCCACAGTACCCAACGGGTTGCAAGTGCAAGCTTGGCAACCATCGGGATTGTTCTCTTCGAAATTCCAAAATCCGTTCTTGCAAGAGTCGCATCGACGACCATCTACGTTAGTTTTGCAATGACACCTTCCAGCCTCTTGTCCGCTGATTGCATCAGTTATCGGATCGCAGATAGCTTCGTCGAGAGAGCCTCTCGGATCGCAATCACAAGGTTTGCACACTTCAGGATGGTCGAGCCCGAGCTCGGGATCTCGATAGTAAAAAGCCTTGCACTGCTCGCAGTTTCTTCCCATAGTATTGTGTGCACAATCATCACACACCCCTCCGCTGACACGGCTCGTGAACTCGTACACAGCAGGATCGAAATGGCACGAAGAAGCGTGATTGTTGCACGTGCATCGCTGGCAGGCATTTGCCATCTTTCCGAGAGCTGGTTGCCAGGGGAGGTCGTTGTAGAAGTCTTCGCACAGTTCGCAGTTGAGACCCTTCGTATTGTGGGTGCATTCGCAGCGGCCGTGGACCATTTCTGCATTAGCTTCAACTCCGGGAAGGGGCAGGCAACGATGGGCGTGTCCGTAGCAGGAGCACGACCCCCGCACGGTCATCTCCGAGATGGCATAATAGTACTTCTCCTGGATCTCGTCGCGGTTGTCCAAAAGATCGTCGCCTAGTTTGTGCAACTTGGTGAAGTTCAAACGCAAATTTGTCGTCTTCAACAAGTTTTGAACTTCGGGAGCGTACGGGTTCGCGATGCTAACGTGAGGAGTCAAAGCTCTGTAGATGACCTCGCCATCGGTCGACGGTGCCACTGAAGAATATTTAGACTCGCACACGACTTCCGTTAAGTTCCTGGGGCTGCCTTTGTGCACGTTGGGGAAGGTCTCGTCGCAGTTGTGGGCGAAATAGCGGTCCACTCGCCAAGTTTTCCCGAAATCGAAAGACCTCTCGATGAGCATAGCGGCCGGCCGGAACGTCTTGAACACGATCACTATATGCGTGAGATGGAACTCGGATTCGAGATCGAGCTGAATCGTCACGTTCTCTACCCCGTTCCTGGACTGCCACCACGTCCTAGCCGGTTTCCGACTTCTATTAGTCCGATAGACGATGTTAGAAACCTGATGATTCAAAGCGCTTTTGTTGGGTCCAGGCGTGGAGTCGCACCTGAAGCAATTCTTGCGGTCCGCATCGAGATGGGACACGATACAATAACGTTCGGGTCCATCCAAGCCGCAGGTAGACGAAGCGGAAAGTCGGGATTCACGTCCGATCAACAAGTTACCAGTGGCTGGGTAGCAAGAGCTTTTTTCGCACGGAGGAAGCTTCGCGAAGGGCTGCCGAGGTCGGGGACGAGAGAAAGGTGGCGGAGTCCCTTGTGCGGAGACATACGCGAAGAATATCGCGGCCGCAGCCAGCACCAGCTCCCGCCGCAACCGCATCGTCACTGACCGTATGGCGTCCGCCCCCACTCCCGTTTCTTCATACCGAAGAATCTCCAAATGTTTCAATAAACACGATTTGAAAATTCGCGCTTCTTCGTGCCGGAGAATCTCCAAATGTTTTAATGAACACGGTTCGGAAATTCGCGCTTCGCCGCCATGCCGGAGTATCTCCGAGTGTTTTGACGCTTTTATAAATATACGGTTTGAAAATTCGCGCTTTGCCGAATCGCGCATGCGTGCGCCCCGCCGGTTCGGTCCGGTCGAGGCGCGAAAACGATCGGACGATTCGTTCGAATGCTGTTTCGAAATGGACGGGTTTCGGCGGGAACGGGCGTTTGTTAAGAAATTTGAGGAATTTAACGGAGTTGAATGTTTGAGAAGGGCGGTCGCGGCGTTTTCAACATTTGGTTCCGTTCCGCACAAGTGTGTTCCGCATGATGATAGTCAATCTGTGACTCGGCTTTTTCTTGATTTTTTTTTAGTCCTCGGACACAGACGAAGGGAAACATGTTTATGAAAAAAAAGCAACGAAAAAATTTGGTGAATTCTCAAACTGCCGGAAATTAATATTTTACAATGTAAAATTTACACAATTCGTTTCGTTTTCAAAGAAAAATTATCGACAACTTGTACTTAAAGATAATACTGTGTGCTCAATATGAAGATATTTTGCAATTGTATTTGTAAAGCGATGTAGAGCTTAAATATTTTGCTTCCGTTCACTTTCGAACACGCGGTTAATATGGTTTATTTTCTACTACTGTCTATATTGAGAATTTCTTTGAACCCGCGTAAATGAACGGTGATAGTTATTTTCGTTCAAACTAAACGCACAAGCACGTATGTTAGTCATGAAATTTTTAATTTTATTTTCAGTTAACAATCCGACATACTATCGACGGATTTGTATCAAAAATAACCCGGACGTATAAATATGTATGACATTCATCGCCATAAAGTATTATACAAACATTAGTGTTTGCTCAAATTAAGATTTTTATTTGCTCAAGCATATGACATATGATAGATAAGAAACCATTGTTGATAGCAAGTTCATTGACAAGAACTGGGTCAAAAAAAATATATAGTTATTTTTTTCGACAGCACTTCAACCTAAATTTTCGACTCCATCGACAAAAACCGATCTCTCTTTTCATACAGAATTAAGACACGACGATAAAATTTCTCAACTTTGATCTTTATTTTTGTACATATTGAACCAGCAAAAAAAGCCAACTAATAGAACTCGTGACCTCAGCATCCGATTTACATTTCCCTTATCTGGATCCGGTCATTGTAAACTATTCATCAACTGAAAAATCACGTCTAACCAACCATAATGATTCGACGAAACGAAACCCATTCTGCTGCACAACTGTCGAGATTGCAACGGCTCATATTTCAGTTTACGGGAAAAATTCCACCTTCGACTAAATAACACACCATTTCCAGCATAGTTAAGGGGCATAGTTTCAATAATGGACCTCGGTTGAATTGTTGAATTCGCCAGTTATCACGATGTTCGCCCACGCCCAAAGATAAACCGTATTTAGAGCGGAGCACTCGTTCTTCTGCTTCACGCATTTTACAAAATGTTGTTTCTAAAGCGTACGCAATTATCGTCGTTTACCGAATCGTGTGTGTGCCCATTCCGAAATAATATTGTCGAAAACTTTTTAAAATTTTGAATAGTTTCAACGACGGTGAACGTCGAAGTTCAATATATAACTACTCAAAAAATAGGGGTACATAAAAAATGTTGTTTTTTTTTTTTTAGTTCAATGAGAAATTGAGTATATCGGGGCAAAATTTAATTAAAAATATATTTCTCGCGTAGTCTACGAAATAAAACAAAATGCTTCAGCAGCCAAAGTACCCAGAAGGTCATTTAATTTTTCCTAGTTAATTTATCTGATTCATCATTAAAAAAATCGGTTTCTTATTGATTTAACTTTTTCACGAAAAAAAATAAAAAAAATAATAAAAATAATAAAATCAAAGAAATCAATTGAGAATAATCATTATTATATACATAGTAATTAACATTGACAGAAATTGATAAAAACAATAATTATAATTACAGATAGATATAATATGTAAACATTGAACGATTTAATTGAGTATATATATGAGTAGATTTTCGAGAAAAGCTAATTAATTAAAAAAATATATGCTTAAATTAGAAAATATGTCATTCCGTTGAATATTTTCGACAATTTAGCCACAGAAAAAAACAGTAGATTATGACATTAATAAGAGTTTTAAATGTCAACGAAACAATTGTAAGCTAATCGTTACTCATAATACAAAAGGTCAAATTACGATATTTTTCTTTCAGCGTTCTTTTGAATATGTACCAACAAAATTACAAGAAGCTTTACGATTACGTTTTTGTTAAAAAATATTAATTTTCCCTACACAATATGTTTAATGTTTATGTTTAATGTCCTATTATGTTAAATGTGAACTAAACATAATATTATATTAATCTTTTATATGACGGAAGCAGAATTATCTTCATTCGACGTGATATTGTTGTATCGACAGATTTTTACTTCATACATTTCATTTTTATTATATTTTAACATTTAATTTCTGACTAAATAATAAAAAAATAAATAAACAATCGAAAATATCGAATACTCATCGCAATAATAATCAAATATGAATATGAATTTTACTCACTTGCGCTGAATGTGTCCCAAAGATGTTAAAGCAGTTTTCATTTGAGAAAGACGATTTTCCCACAAAGTGAGCTGATCTAGACTACTGTCTCCACTATTGGCTTCGCCAGCAGCATGAGCTGATCCAGCCAAATTTTGATACTCTTCTATCTGTAAATTGAATAAATTTTCAGGTAATTTGTGAAACTGTCCCGTTTCATCTTATCGAATTACTCACTTTTGTAATAATATCTTTGAAATCTTTTATTATAAACAAAGTTTTTCCTTTAACGTCGTTGTGTTTGATTAATGTGAATTTTGTGCCTGCAAGCCACAATTCCAATTCTGCAACTGCTTCTCGTATAATAGCTTCGTGAGAAGCCGATGTCCAAATTTTCTATTTTTTATATTCAAAAATTTTCAATTTGCAAAGAATAATATGAATAGCAATATAGGAAAATTAAAACCTGGATTGATTTCAAGTTTTTCTTAATGTTGTTGGTTGCGTTGAGAAAATCGTATAAAACGAGCGAAGTCACAGGTTTCGCTGGAATGTCGATTATCAAAAAAATTTCGCGCCAATGTTTTTCGGTGAAATTATTGCCGCGTAAATTCTTCAAAATTGGAATTATTTCCTTCAAAAAACATATATTTTTTTATAATTTTTCATTTTCATAATGTTATTTTTTTTATATACCTTGTATTTATCGATTTCGTTTTTGATAAATAATGTGATCGGTGTGAAAGGTTCCAGTTTTTGATTCCAATCGAAAATGAATTCGTCTAGTAAATGTAGTTTTGTCTGAAAGATTGACCATTCTTGATCTCCCAAAGTAGATAGTTCTTGAACACCAACATAATATGAATAATGATTCAGAGCTGAAATTAATTGAAATTTTTAATATTTACCATCTGAAAATTTTTTGAAGGGTTCCCAAAAATTTGTATCTTCAGTCATTTTATTTTCAACTTTCCCCCATACAATAGTGATGTCTAATTCTTCATTAAATTTCACACATTCATTTCTGCAAAGGAGAAAATATTATTAAATACTCCAATCTATCATTTGGTAAATATTATATTGTGTAAATTTATTTTTTTACATAATATTTTCTTTTTCTGAATTGAAAAGATTCCAACTTTCATTAGCTTCCTGAAATATTTTAAATTTTGTTTCTAACTCAGGATAAGTATTTTGAGTTAGTTGATCAGGTTTTGGTCTAGTTTGTGACCACCGTGCATACCAGATTTCTAATTTTTCACTGAGATTAGACCACTCAGTTAAAAGATTCGATTTTACCGATGCTGCCTATAAAATATTATTGAGATAGTAGAACTCATTATAAGAAAATTTTTAAATATTATACCACGTACTTGATGAGCAATCAATTTTTCATAATTATTTATTTGTGACAGTATATTTTCCCATTGTTTCGTTAAATTTTCCAATGATCGAACTCTTTCTCCACACCAAATTCTAACCATATTTTGTTTTCGACGTAATCCATCAAATATAGCTATTATCTGAAATTATTAAACCAACATTGCCATAATGTATACATGTTTATATAGTAATTTTAAAATTGTTACTTGAGGCTGTTTTTGTTTCAATGCATTGAATTCTTCATTTGCTGTTCCAAGTTCTTTAGGGGTTTTAGGAATATTTTGATTCATAATATTGTGAGCTGTCAAATAAAATGCTTCTATTGTAGCAATATCTCTTTGAAGACTACTTTGTAATGATGTACTCAAAGCAATCCAGTAACGTCTATTATGGATTTCCAGGTCATTGCGTAATGATGCACTGCTGATCCAAATCCAATCAACTTGTTCGTCTTCCCTACAAATTTCCAAAACTTTATGTATTTTTTTTCTGCAAAATTTATTCCAAAGTTTATAACAAAAAATTGTGTTACAAATTTTGTATTACATTAACAGTAAATGACGTACAACATACGAGTGCAAAGGGTTAATTTGTTTAATTTTCATACATACATTGGTAATTTGGCTATTGTTTGTCCAAGAGCTTTACAATCTTTGAAATTCTTTTCCCAATCAGTTGGATGGGACAAATGTATATCACATAAATTATCTAAATCAACACTTCCAAGAGCACCCCATTTTTTCCATTTTTGCATTACTTCAATCACTTTTTCTAGAGTTGATTCTATCTCCACCATTGCTCCAGCTATCATCCAATTATTTCTAGTATAAATTTTTTTTATAAGTTTTCAGGAAGTTTTATTTATTTCAAAATTTAAATACGTTTATAATTTATAATACCTATAAACTATAGATGAAAACACAGATTCTTTATTTATGGCTACATTTTGCAAACCAACAAAATGCAGTGGCAAAGCTATTAGTTTTTTCAAATAAGTGTGGCAAGTAGCTCTAATTTCTTCCAAAGATGGTTGTAGTTGTATTCCTTGTTGACTATAAGTATTATTGATGGTATCAGAATTATATCAGATTACAATCAATCGCATAAAATTGATTTAGTTTATATTACCGGAATATTAATTCGACTTTTACAACTGGAAGATGTGATAGTGGATCAATCAAAGCGCTTCGATATTGATGCTCTAATGCTTTATATATTTGTATGTCCCAATGATTAATCCATGACTTTGTATTTGAATAACCATTACTTTCAACCTAGCATATTTTTTTTAATTATTAAGTAGATTAATTTTGTTTAAAATATGAACGATCAACATAAAAAAATTATAATACCTTATCAATGATATCTCTCATTTGTCTAATTGCTTTTTTCCAATCTGTTTGATTTTGCAAAAGATTAGTGTCCATCAGAGATAATACAATATTCCTCAACAATATGTGTTGGCTCGTTAAATACAAATTCTGAATGTATAAAAATTAACATCAAAGCTTTTTTATACTTTAATTGAAACAATGTAATATTTTTAATGAATACTTACTTGCTTAGAAAGGTTATCTACTGCATTTTTCAATTTTTCGACATATTTAAATACTTGTTCAACATTTTTCCATGGCACTGCCGTTTGTTCTTTAACTAGTGAGTCTAATTGTATTGCCGCACTCAACATCATTGGTCTTTGAGAAATGATCATTCTTTCTCCTTGAGTATTATGAAACGAAACGATCTACAATTAAATATGTCATAATAATATTTTCCAAATACATATTTTTATTTTAAATCCTTGATTGTTTTAAAACCTGCTGTAATGATCGTGCATGTTCCATAAACTTTGAAGCATTCGATACAGTTTCTCTAATATTTGATGGAATGGTAAATCCCAAAGTTCCCATATGTCGTACATCTCTTTCTAATGTTACTAAACGAGGATTAAATGTGACTCTCATAAAATTATTTTCCCCAAAGAATTCAATGACTGGTGTTTCAGATGACAGAGATAATGATTTATTCAATATTTCTGACTAAAATTGTATTTTACATAAAAGAATTGGGAATTTTGAAATACTATCTTGATAATTAACTGTAACTATTTAAAAACATACCTGAACATCTCTGGTCCAATCTTCATATATTTGAATTTGAAATTCTGAAAGTTTTTTCTTCATCGCTTTAGCTTGAGATAATATGTCTTCACTTCCATCTAAGTCGATTAAAAGTCTATTGACTATATGTTCAATTTGAACTACCTATAAAACAAAAGTATCACATATTCAATCTATTAAAAAAAAAAAGAGGTTTTTCTTACTTTTCCTTCCATTCTTTTTGCCCATTGAATTTGCTGAACCATTGATGATATTCCTGGCACAACAAATTCGTTTTTTGCTGAAGATTTTTCAATTCCGACTTCGCTTCCAATGTTTTTCAATAACTGACTAATAAATGATATCAAAACTTGTCTTTCTTTCAGCAATACCATTAATACTGAAGATCTTTCTATTAAAGATATGTATTTTGAAAACTCATAAATCATCTATAAAAAAAAATAATAATTAGTCAAAATTTATCATAAAATACAAGGAGTTTATTTAATTGTAAGCGAGTAATATTTTACTTGATTCGCAGGTAAATTATTAAATCTTATGTGCAATTTTTGGGCTATTATTTCTTCAGCAGGTTTTAATTTTTTTTCAAATAGTAATTTTGATTTCAACCATAAAGCGTCATTTTGAGGAGTACATTGCCATACATTTATATCTATTATAAATATAAAAGATTACTCAGAAGAATATAAAAAAGTAATCGAAAATCATAAGCACAATCACAAAATAAATTGTAATTTTGAAATATGAAACTAAAAATTACTTTGAAATGAAGAAAACATTTCATTAAGATTCAAATCTTCTTGTTCTGTCATTGATAATAGCTTACTTAATTGCATATGAATTGATTTTGTATCTGCCACCTAGTAAAAACAATTATTATATATTAATATTAAAAACTCGTAAAATTGTATTACTGAATTCAAATTTGCTTACTTCTTTAAGTCTACTATGAAATTTTTTCAACGGCTGCGGATCATATGGTGATCCTTCCCATGCATGCAATGAATGGTTTGGCCAATACTTCTGAGTAAGGGTTTGACAACACTTAATCCACACCGAAGCAGCTTCACTACTGCTTGTTAGAACTGCTGCTGAATTTTCATTGTGGCTCCAAATATTGACGACATTTAAAATATATTGTAATTTAACCACAAGATTGTTTCCTTCAAAATTATTGTTTTGCCAAATTATTTTAATAACTTATGTTTAAAAAAATATTCTTTGAGTTATTACAAAAATTTACCTATAATGTCCATTAGATGAATCATTCGTCTTTGAGGATACAAGAATAATGAGTGCCTCCACAAATCGTCAAGAAAGCCACTTATATTTTCCATTATTTCTGCAACATCATCTGCTTCAGCAATATCCAATGATCTATAAAAAATATTATTTTTTTCTTAACAACTCTAATACAATATTTATACAAATTTCACTGTATACTCTATTTCTTGAGATAATGATGTAAGTATTATGACAAAGGCATCAGACATTTCTTTTTGCTTGTATACTTTGGTTTCTTCGGATATTTTTTTCCAATATTGTAGTTCATCATCCACTGATAAAAGAACTGAAACATTACAAAATCTGAGTATCTTACCCATTCTAAAATTTTAACACGAAAAGAAAACTTACCTAGTAAACTTGGTCCTCCATCTTTTCCATAGGCTAATGTACGTAAACTTCCTTCCAAGTACATCATCGTCTCTTGAATTTTGGAACCCATTCCGAAAGAATCATTCTATAAGAAATATAATTATATAATGATGACATTATGTGTGAAAGTTTGAATAAAAAATCTTACTGCTTGCAAAAGTGGTCCATAAATATGACGCAGCGATAAATAAAATGATTCAATTGGATTTTCTGGCATAGCTGTAATTCCAATATATTTGAGGGATTCGTCATTTTCAAGAGTAATTTGTTTGGTTTTATAAAATATTAGTGATCCTAAATTCTCATACGAAACCTGAAAAATAAAAATTGTCCAATTTACAAAGTTTAGTAGATTCTGTAGTATCTAATATCTATTTGTAAAATTGACTTTACCTCCTTCAGAAATTCTATTTTATTATTTCTAAAAATAATACATAATGTAAGAGCGTGAGATTCATTGATAAATGTGATTAGAGCATTGTCATTTTTAGCATCATTTGTATCTTTAGAGCAATTAAAATAATTGACTGGAATAAATAGAAAACATTTTCCATTAAATATTAATAAACATTTCCGAATAATTAGTTTATTTACATACCTGCAGTTGATAATATAAAATCTTTGACTGTTGTCATTTTTAAAATCTCACAAAGGTGAACAATTATTGATCAATTGAAATCTATGGTTTTTCATTTTGGTTATCGAATCTTGAATGTCACTACTCATGGAACATGTGTCCAATATCGTATCTATGGCTACCATAGGCACACACAACAAGTTTGTGACCATGGTAATGAATAAACTGATCATCAAATACATTAGATCAGCGTTTTTTAATCGAATTTTATTTCAACAAAACATTTTTAATGAACCAAAAGGTCAAAAATTAAATGTTGAGGAACCAGAAAAAGTTCTAAAGAGAAAAGATCTTAATCAAAATTGAATATTAAATCATTGAAATTGATTATATATTTGGGAGGTTTAAATTAAAATATTTAACTCCAAAGACAATCATATATTATATTATATTTAAAAAATTGAGAAATATCGCATTAGATTCTTGATCTGTTTAGAAAAAAGATGAAAATGTTGTATTACAATTATGAATTGTTGAAAATGTATTGTTCAAAGATATAAAATTAATTTAACAAAAAACAACGGTATTTTATCTTATCTTGAAACTTTCTAAATCGCATCTTATTGTTAATACAACATTATCAATGTCCAGAATAGGTTGGGACTGCGTGCTACTGCATTACTAAGACTCCATTAGCATTGCATTACTGCATGCTAATTCTTCTAATTGTAAGTAGTTTTTATATAAAATTTCATTAAGAGATTACTCATTATTCACAATTTATTACTTTTGGATATGTACTAAATTTTTATGGTTCACTTTTTGTATAAAAATTGACAACATTTAAGAAATAACTTGATGCATAAAATATTGTACTTATATAATTATAATCGATGTATAAAACAGTACTTTTTTAATTAAATAAGAAAATGTTTTCAAATTACATATAATATTTTGATTGTTTTACAAAGGTCATTTTATTTATGTGTTCAATAGATTAATTTTAATAATCAATAGATAAAAAAACAATTTCATATTGTATTTTGATATAATATAAATATAAGCTATTATCTTTTGGTATTATTTGTAAATATATATGTCGGTAGTATACATACTGATTTTTTATAAATAATTATCATCATCATTAGCAGCCTATAGTTATCCACTGCAGGACAAGGCCTTGCTAGACAAATGCGGTAGTCTAGGCTATACTTTACCGCGCTAGCCCAAGTCATATTTCGGTAAGGGACATGTACCATAAGAGCCATTCCACCCATGCCAGCGAAGGAGGCTCTCAGATAGGGATCTCAAATATTCGTAAAATCAATTATTCACATATCGAATATGAAATTGGCAAAATATTCGAATAATCGAATATCCGAATATATAATTTATCAGATATTTGTTTACTATTTTCAAAAAATAAAAGGGGATATTTTAAAAAAAGGGATAAAAATAAAATATTATTATAAATATTATCTTTTTTGTCTCGACTTATAGTCGTTTTTTGAACTCTTCGCTTGCATCTCCATTGTTATCTAATTCGTCACGTATTCTAAACAAAAATATCAAAAAGTTCTGAAAGTCAAGATATCATCATCATAACTATAAAGACGATTTTATTACCAAAGACTATATGTACTTAGTAAAAGCACGAATAATATCCGATTAATTTTATAAATATTCGAACTTACGAATATTGAAAAAGGGGCGAATATAACCGAATATCGAATAGTCGGATATTTGATTGGGACCCCTACCCGAGATGCATGCACTCATCACCAAACGCGAATGATCATAAAAATGGTGCTTTTTCGATTTCTAAAACAGTGACTACATAATTTCTTTCCTTCGGGGTCCGAACGAAAAGCGTGGCAAAACAAATACGAAGTAAAGTAGAATAAACATACATATCCACACGCACACAAATATGTTCGATCAATTCAACGGCCACATTGAATCAAATGGCATACGTGAAAAATAATAAATTATAATTTGAATTCAAACTTGAAAATATTGTCCTTTGAATGGTGTTGATATTCGCAGCACGAAACCATGTCATTCAGTCACCAAGATAGAAAAGTGCACATTTTGCACATTGCACAAGTGCACGTGAAATGTTAGAATTATTTTTCACGAAAATTTTTAATACATTATTTATATTAATTTTGTTTTTAGGACTCCTGAAATAATGAAAAATTCAATCTCACTTAAGATGCAAATGGAACTGGTAAATTTATTTTTAATGGTTTTATAATAAATAAATAAAAAAACAAAAACTTATTGGTAATATTAAATATTAATTTGTTTAAAGTGCGAACATAAGAAGAATGCGGAATATTGTAGTTTCCAGAATTCAGCAATATGGCTATATGGTAAGTATAACATATTGTAAAAATATATTTGATTAAATATCATCTTTAATTTAGTTCAATCAAATTAAATTTTGTAATTTTCGTTTTTTTTATAGTTGCAGCTTTCATTTTAAAAAAAATTTTTGCAAAAAAATTAAATGAAACAATAGATAACGTTCCAAAAATAGAAGCCATTGAAAAACAGAGCAAAATAACGACAATTCAGTTTATACCAGGAAAGAAACCACAAAATAAAAATTTAGCAAGAAAATCTAACAATGTTGGAAATTGTATCATCATCAATACCCAAAAAACACCTACAGGAATTCGAAAAGGAACACAAATTGATGTACGAAATTTGGAAAAATGCTGGTCTTCTCGAGGATTCCAAGTTAAAGTATACACAAACCTCAAGGCAAAAAATATTTTAAAAACTATCAAAAGGTATTCGAAGAAAGTTGATGAAAATCACGAAGCCTTCATAGTTTGCATTTTAACGCACGGAAGCGAAGATGGAATATACGGAAGCGATAATGAAAAGATAAGAATAAATGAAATAAAAAACGCCATATACTCCCACGAGAATGTGAGAAATAGAGCAATTTTGAAATTCCTCGTTTTGCAAGCTTGTAGAGGCTCAATGTCAATGTCCACAGTTAAAAATTACGAACAGCAACATGATTATCCCGACATAAAACTGCCCGATGGAAGCATTCAAAATAAATTCGAAGAAGTTCCCGATAAAAGAGATCTTTTGGTGCTTTTTTCAACTTCTGAAGGCTATGCTGCATTGAGAGACGAAGACAATGGAACACCATTGATAACATCACTCTGCAAAAATACCATTAAGTATGGCGATTCCATGCATTTGGATGAAATTTTGACTCATGTCAAGAACGAGGTCGGAAAATGGACACAGGTTCAAGCACCGGAAACTTTGTCGTCGTGTACTAAGCTTTTCTATTTGCCCGACACTATTAAAGAGGCTCATATAACTGACAGATGGTCGCCAACGTCTAAAAGTCAAGAGATTGTGAAAAATGGAGATTTCGAAATGAACTTTTCTGAAGATATGACGGAGTTGTACGACGAAACGTATATAAAAATGAGAGATTTTACGACTAAAGGAGGGAAATTCGAACATCTGATTATGATGAGTGAACATTTGAAAATTAATAGTTCACAGCTTCGCACAAGAAGTTGATCTGTAATTTGAATCTTCGAATTTTTTTGTTAATAAATATAATAAAAACTCATATGTTTTTTATTTTTAAAGTTTTTTTTTTCTCTAAAAATTATAAAAGTTTGTAAAGATCACAAAAAGGTTAGAGAGATTGCATTCTTTTGTTAACATTTTTTTACATTCTAAAAGTTATTAATATATTTCGGATCAATCAATATTAAATTATCGAATGAAATTTTTTTTATTTGTATGTATTGGGAAAATACATGTATATCATCGCCAATCACAAAATAAGATGATAGTTACAAAAGATACACATAACATAATTTTTACTGTAGCAAGTAGTACACTGTTAATTTTTATAAAATATGTAATATGGTAATAATAAATTTCAACAAAGCTGGAGACGGGGGGAGGGGGTGGTATAATTTGCACATAATGTTAATGAATTTTTATAAAAATCATTATACTGTCATATAACGATGTTTTAGACCCCCAATATTTGATGGGGAAACCTTGTCCTGCAGTGGACATACAACGGGTCGATAATGATGATAACGATGTTCATAAACGTCAATAATTATCATATTCGTTTGTTATGCAATGGATACAAATTTACTTTTCATGGCAATACATAAAAAAAAGAATTAAATAACCTGTATACGATAAATAAATCGAAAAAATTGCCATTATCAGTCGAATTAATATAATACCTTAAAAAATATTTCAAATTAAGCATAACTTCATTAATTGTTAACGTTTTCAACGCGATAAGTTTAAAAACTGAATAAATTGAAAAACAACTGTGCAATCTTGCTAATCGTTGAACTATGACTTTTCAGCTTCATACACAAGGTTTTCTAAAAATCTAACAAAATAATTCTAACTCGGTTGTTCACATCGGCGACCCCACATGTTGGGTTTGCAACGGCACTGACCAGTGATTTCATTGCAGTCATTACCTAAGGAGCCTTCGAAATCGCAATCACATGGCTGACAACCGTCACCATTTTTTGTTAAGCCCCAATATGAGGGTAGACATTGATTGCAATCTTGTCCGATCACGTTCTTCTTACACGTACATTCCCCCGTGTGTTCATTACATCCCTGATCGGCCAAAGTACCTAATGGGTTGCAATCGCAAGCTTGGCAACCGTCAGGATTGGTCTCATCTAAGTTCCAAAATCCATTCTTGCAAGAGTCGCATCGATGGCCATTTACGTTAGTTTTGCAATGACATCTTCCAGCCTTTTGTCCATAAGTCGCGTCCGTTATCTGATCGCAAACGCCTTCGTCACCAGATCCTTTCGGATCACAATCGCAAGGTTTACACACTTCGGGATGATCAAGCCCGAGATCGGGATCTTGGTAATAGAAGACCTCGCACTGATCGCAACTTCTTCCCGAAGTGTTGTGGGTGCAGTTGTCGCATACTCCCCCGCTGATGCGACCCGTGAACTCATATATAGCAAAGTCGAAATGGCACGAAGACGCATGATTATTACACGTGCATCGCTGACAGACATTCGCCGTTTCCCCAAAAGCCGGCAGCCAGGGTGCGTCGTTGTAAAAATCTTCGCAAAAATCGCAGTTGAGACCCTTCGTGTTGTGGATGCAATCGCATCGGCCGTAAACCATTTCAGGGTCGGATTCGACTCCCGAAAAAGGCAGACATCGATAAGCGTGTCCGTTACAGAAGCACGAACCCCGCATGGTCATCTCCGAGATGGCATAATAGTATTTCTCTTGGATCTCATCGAGGTTATCCAACAGGTCATTGTCAAGCTTGCGGAATTTGGTGAAATTCAAACGCAAGTTCGTCGTTTTCAACAATTTCTGAAGATCGGGATCGTGCGGGTTAGCGAAGCTGTTGTGTGAAACAAGCATATCGTAGACGAACTTTCCATTGTTCAACGGTGCCATCAAAGAATATTCGGTCTGGCACACGACCTCCGTCAGGTTCCTGGGGGTGCCTTTGTACACGTTGGGGAAGGTCTCGTCGCAGTTTTCAGCGAAATAGCGTTCCACAAACCAACTATTGCCGAAGTCAGAAGACCTCTCAATCAGCATGGCGGCCGGCCAGAACATCTTGAACACGATCATGATGTCGGCGAAATAGAACTCGGATTCGAAGTCGAGTTGAATCGTCACGTTCTCGACACCATTCTTAGACTGCCACCACGGACGGACCTTGTGACTCTTGTTGGGGAACGTCCGATGGACGATGTTGGATATTTGATGATTCAGAATGGGATTATTGGCGGTACCGGGCGAAAAGTCACACATGAAGCATTTTTTGCTGTCCGTGTCGAGATAGGAATCAATGCAATAACGTTCGGGTTCATCTAGGCCGCAAGTAGATGAAGTCGAAAGCTGAGATTCACGTCCGATTAACAAGTTACCAGTGACCGGGTAACAAGAGCTCTTTTCACACGGAGGGGTCTTCACAAGTGGTATAGGAACGAAAGGATTAAGAGTTCCTTGAACAGCGTCCATAGACAAGATGTAAACTAAGAAGACCGCGGCCGTGGCCAGCACCAGTTCCCGTCGCAATCGCATTATCACTGACCTTCTGGTGTCTACCCCCACCGTCTACCATCTTCAAATGTTCAACATTTTCTTATAATAATTGAGTAGAAGAATCCCAAGCATTTGGATGAATTTTTGACTTATGTCAAAAAGTAAATTGGAAAATGGATACAGGTTCGGGTGTCGGAAACTTTATCGTTGTGCACTAAGGTTTTCTATTTGCCTGACGTTGTTAAAGAGGAGGGTTAATTGATAATTAGTCGCTAGTGTCTAAAAGCCAAGAGATTGTGAAAAATAGAGATTTTGGAATGAACTTCTCTTAAGATGTAACGGAGGTGTATGTCAAACCGTACATGAAAATGAGCGAGTTTATGTCCAGAGGAGGGAAAATCGACTATTTATTATAAATATGATGAGGGAACATTTGAAAATTAATACTTCACAACTTTGGAAAAAAGATGTTCTGTAACTTGAAACTCCATAAATTTTATTGTTATTAAAAATTATTAAAACTTCCATGATTTTTATTTTTAAATTTTTTTCCGAAAATTATTAAAATTTATAAAGGTTATAAAAATATTATAAACATGAAAGATTTTCATAGATTGTACTCCTTTCATTACAGATTTCGTTCATTCGAAAAGTTAACAAACGTTAACGTTTTTACTACGAAAATACATTTCGGATAATGTCAATACAAAATTTTCGAATATATTTTTCTCACTCGTAAATAAATTGAAGGCATGATGATAACAAGTTTTATTGTCATTCCTTAATTAATTACACATGAAGAAACACGTTTCAACTCTTGAATATGTATTAATACTGATTTGAAGAATTTAATATTTAAGAGTGAATACATAAATATTCTAGTCTTATTTATTTCATAAAACATATTCCTATAGTTAATATATCTCTAGAAAATATATAATTATTTTCAAAATATTCATTCGTTTTACATACATCAGATTTCTTTATTTTCGATTTATTAATAAATATATATTATAATTTGTATAACATGGAGAGTATTCAATATTATTTTGAACAATTATTTTTTCGAAACACTATTATATTAAAATAAGGGGATCGCTGCAAAGTTTCAGTATCATCTAAAAACATTTACCTTGAAATATTTGAAAAACATTTGTTGAATATGACCATAGCGTGAAAATCTGATGAATTAATTGACATTTATATGGAATAAATCTATCAAACATACATAAATCAATATTTTCCTACTGGCAAAATTACTGATTGAGAGATTCAAAAAATTTCAGATATTTAACAATCGACATTAAGAAGATCGTAAGATTCTAGAATACTTTAAACCAAAATGAAAAATATCAAATGAGATATAAAAACCAAAAGGATATTATTAATCATAATATTATATATCACAAATATCAAATTAATATACGAAGTTTTGTTTTTGTTATATTTAAAATAGAACATCAAACTCATAAAACCTCAAATTTGATTTACTAGAAGTGTCAACATTTTTTTTACAGCATAAAATGTTTATTTTTTGTCATCGAGAATAGAAGAATCTTTTGGTCCTTCCACAGGTTTTGCTCCTAATTCAAATGGTGGGTTTTCAGTATGCGCATTTCTAACAAAATGTTTCTGCTTTACTTCATCAGATTCCAAAGAATTCTTCTTAATTATTTCAGCCCCTGATTCTTTACTATCTGAATCGTTGCCTGTACTTGGATGATTAGCTGCCCATGTTTGTAAATAACTTACAACCGACGTATGACCGAAAATTTCAGCTTCATTCAACGGAATACTTCCCCAACGATCATGTGGATCATGAGGAACATTACAATGTTCCAACAAAAATTCTACACATGCCAAATGGCCTTCAGCTGCAGCCAAATGAAGAGCGGTTCTTCCATCATAATCCGATAAAGTCATATCCATACCAGATAAACGATGTCTGCAAAAATTCACATATTTTCAACAATCTATGTATCGAACATAATCTATTATATAGACAAAGATTGATAATTTGTACCTTCTTAATGCACTCAAATCACCACTTGCAGCAGAGAAAAGCAAATTGACAATACTCAAACCAGTTGTCTCAAACTTAAATCGTCTAGGATTCTTTTTATTTGTTGCATATCGCAAGTTGTCATAACGATGAAAATTGAAACGTTCCACCAGTTCCTAAACAAAAAATATTGTTAGCAAATAAACTTCCTTAAAACTTAAATTTCCATAATTTTAAACTTACTCCACAAAATTGAAGTCCTCTGCAGCTGTTTCCAAGAGGATCGAGACTTGGAGACCAAGCACAAATTCCCATTACATTTGGAACTACTATAAGCATAGCTCCCGATACTCCAGATTTTGCAGGAAGCCCAACTTTGAACGCAAACTGACCAGAATAATCATACATTCCGCAGCTATGCATCAATGATAAAACGTTACGGACAGATTCAGCTTTCAAAACTTTTTCATCTGTAATGGGACATATACCACCATTCGCCAAAGTAGCAGCAATTACAGATGATACATCGCAGTTAGCTTCCATTGCACAGCACTAAAATTAAAAATTTATCAATATAGTATAATATATACTTTTATAATATAAGTTTTTATTAAATCGGTACTCACTTGAAAATAAAAATCCATACATTCTCGCAAATTCGTTTTATCTGGATAACACTTGTGCTCTCGCATATAAAATCCTAAAGCATAATTGCGATCAGCTGCTTCTCTTTCAGACAAAAACGTAGCATTGTTAAAACTCAACGGTTCATTTCCTGCCATTTTTTTGAAGAAATCCATCACATAATCGAATTTTTCAGCGAGCGTCATTTCAGGTTTGACGAGACTTTTCAACAAAGCGCATACGAGAATGGCACCAGCATTAATCATTGGATTATGAGGCTTCACTGAAAAAGATGAATGATCAATTTTTAACATTTTTCAAAATTTCAAAATTTCATCACGTATAAATTATTACTGTTATAATCCAGAACAAGCTCGTTAAAATTCCTGCCACTAGGTTCTGTTCCGATATACTTATGGACCACATCCGATCCCAAAGTTTCCAAAGACATAGCATACATGAGAGGCTTGCTGCACGATTGCAGAGTGAAGGGTATATTGACGTCTCCAATTGAAAACCTTTGACCGTCAATCGTACAAACGCTGATGCCCCAATAGTCGGGGTTCATCCGTGCCAATTGAGGAATATAACTGGCCACTTTCCCGTCGCTGTTGCTTTTGGCCATCCAGTACATCTCCTCGATGTCTTTGATGAAGTCTTGGAAGTCGGGGACGACGAATTGGCTCTTGAAAGCCCTCGTGATCAAAACGATGTTTGGGGAAATGATTTGTTTGAAAGTTTCGCGATCTAATTTTTGAGTTTCAGGAGAGCCGCCTTCGAAGCCTGATTGCCGATGGACTTTGTGCAAGTTCGTCATGACTTCTTTTAAGCGAGGATCAGTTTTTCGTATGCCGGTTGTTCTTAGGGCCTAAAATTGATATATTTTTTTAATTGAATGATCTTATTTTTTGGTTTATAGTGAAATGAGCATATTTGAAATAACTCACGGCCAAAAATTTTCCGATTGGCAACAGTCCGGTATCTTCATTTTTGAACATATCGAATAGTACATCTTCAGCATTTTTTTGATCTTGTTCCCTTGACCTATAATAAATTGATTCGTTTAACCTCACTTCGTTTTTATTATTCAAAATTATTTCATAACACATTACTACGCAAAAAAAATTTATGTGGCTAATAAAAACGATATCAGAAAATATTTTCATGTGAATGTACCAACAACATGAATTCGTGTTTGTAAGTTTTGAAAATAAATATTACAATAGGAGCATACAACCAAAACATTCACGAATCATGCAATATCGAAACTTGTGCGATATCTATAAAATTAATCGACATAATAGAGATAATTTTAATGAGCAAGTCGTAACTTTAATTTATTAACAGTAATGGCTTTATGAAACAAATTTTAATTTTTGTCATACATTTTCATTTATTGGCCTTGATCAATAATTGTCAAGCAAATTTGTCAATGATACATTTGTTTGGCGACATGGCAAATTAAATTTATGGAAGTGATGCTTCGACGCTGATGTAACTAGACTTAATCAGTTCGATTGAAAGGAACTATTATAGTTGTATGGCGAAATAAAATTACAAAAAAAACAATGGGAATCGATGAATCATCGAAAACATTTATGAGTTGATACTCTGGTAACATAATCACAATATTATTTTTTCAAACGATCAATGAATAATCATCACGAACTAATTGATTTAAATTACATACAAACTCGTTTCCAATTTTCAAATCACACAAGCCATGTGACTCGAAAATTGGGAAAATGCGATATTCAAGCATAGCTTCCGAATTTTCCATTTTCATTCTTCACATAAACACAAATAAGTAGTTCATAATTACAAATGTAATCAAATATTATAGCCTATACGGCATTTACACACCATTTATCATCAATCACGATTTTTGAGACGATTTTTTTGACCTCGGCCCACTGTGAACTCGAACGACCATTATTTGATATTTACAAACGATTAGTAAATTTTTAATTTTAATTTTGTAAAGTGTTCCACATGCGATAATAGGGTGCTATTAAAACAATTACAAAAACAGAATATGACAAATATAACAGTGTGTTTAAAAATATCATAGTTTTAACGAAATGAGTTGAATTCATTCAAATATAAATGTTAAATGAAAATCAATTAAATTTTAGTGTGTATATGAAACTTTTATAGATACGAGAGAACTGTATTGATTTTTCTCGATAGAAAGAGCATCGGATGCACTTTACATTGAATATATAAAAAAAAATTCATCTCATTTCGTCAAATGTATACAATTTCCAATATTAAATTAACCTTTTATTTCAAATAGTATAATATATGCATGCATAACCACAAAAACTACCGAAGGATCAAATAAACCACTACCAAAACGAAAAAAAAAAACACTGGAAATATACTAACGGCTCACTTACGGTTCTTGTAGGCGGATATCATGGACGAAAGAAAATTTCCTTTGAAGATACGCAAGAGAAAGGCAAACGCACAAGAAAAAGAAAACAATATGAATTAGTTAATCATTCGGCAAAAGCAGACATACCCTAAATATTTGGCTAGCAATTTATAGAAATTGTCCTGCTTGTTTAGCGATTTGGCGACGTAGTTGTTTTTGGTGGTGTCAAACACGTACTCCTTTCCATTCTTTTTGTTCTTAATTTCGCCCATTTTATGTTGTATTATACTATCGCTGAACGATCGCTTCAGCTGGCCAATGCGAGATTTCTGACTCCTGAAGATGTGTGCTGAACGGTTTTCTCTAAATTCACGAATTGAATGAGCAAATATGGCATCGCTAATCAGTAAAGCAAGATGATGGTACTGCCATTCGAAATGTGATCGTAAACATGTCAATTGCCAATTAGAATGAGAAAATTCAATTACGGTGTTTTGATTCGATCTATTTTGCGTTTCTGAGGTCGATTGTGTTTTTTGCGAAATTAAATGTTTTGTTTCTTACGAGCCATGTGTGAATTTTGGATTCTTGGAAAGTTGAGAGTTGTTGATTTGTTGGTGTAGTGTATGCGAGTTTTTAAGATTGAAAACATAAGCGTTAATTTATAGGAAATTTTAAGAGTATCGTGCGGTTTTATGTGTTATTTTTATCGGAAAATATTTATGGTTAACCGCCACATGCTGCCACATACAGAGTTAATCAAACACAGTTCTTGTTTTATTAAGCTTCAATAGAACTAAATTTCCGAAGGAATTATTAGAATCGACGTCGAGGACAGTCTATATTTGCTAACCAGCTGAGTAGTGAAAGAGACGTAGTATAATAATAAATAAACAAAAACAACCTATTTAGATTTTGCTATTTAAAATTAAAAAAAAAACTTGGAACGTTTCTATGGTTGATATGTTTTCGCGATTTTTTTTTCTATTTTTAATGTGTTGCGAGATTGTTTTTCAATGTCTAGTTGGTGCTAAATAGTGGTAATTTTGTAAGTATTGCGATTCAATGAAATTGCAAACAAAATACAAATTCGATAATATAAATCCCAAGATTAATAAAATTCAACTGAAAAAAATATACATGTGTGCATTTCAGATTAATCACACGAGTTTGTAGAAAACGGTTAACTGTCTGATAAAAATGTACACAGTAGATACATTCTAAAAGATAAGAATATCACATTCAGAATTTCTCATGGTTTATTTCCTGCTAACATTTAATTCACTAGTAAAATGAGTCAAATAAAATTAGTCTTAAAAAAACATTCGGTAAGATATTTTCGGAAGTTTTCAATTAATTTCATCATCTTCTTTATCATTTTATATTTACTAGAATCAAGATAAGTAAACCTGCAATATGAGTTTGAAATCTTGAAACCTTGAAATATGAAAAAAAATTGTACTTATGCATCATTACACATTTCCATCAATTCACTATTTCTCACGGAAAAGTTTTAAACACGAAACAACATCTTCACACGTGCAAGTAAACACATTTAACCGATTTTATTTATAAGCCACAATGCCGAAGTGGAAATCTAGCCCACATATTAATAGAAAAATGTAAAGCTTCTGAAATAATTACGAAAAACATCTGAAAAAATCATTCGCAGCCATGACATAACGTGACATTAGAATTATGCACAAATAACTAAATATAAATTGTTCACATATAATAAGACTGCCAAAAAAGATCTACGCGTTTCGATCTAATAATAGTTTAAATCTTAATACGTAACCGTTAAATTATCATAACTCCGTTTCGAAATGTTACCGAGTTAGTTATTCGGATGCGTTTTCGTTAAAACTATTGTTTCTTGAATAGTGTTGAAAATGTAAATGAAATGTTAATGAATTTTAATGTAAAATGACTATAACGATGTTTATAAACTTTAATGGAAAAATCATATTTATTTGTCTTGCTATGGTTACAAATTGACTTTACGTTTTATGCCAATACATGCTAAAAATATAATAGTTCACTCAAGCAAAATAGTAGAAAATACATTTGCAAACAAATAGAAAATTTATAACCTGTCTTTTACAAATATTTTGAAAAATACACCATTATCAATCGAATAAATATGATACGATCTAAAAATAAATCTTAAAAATTAAGCATAATTTCATAAATTGTTAACATTTCCAACTCGGTAAGTTTAAAAACCGAACGAATTGAAATTGTGAAAACAACCGTGCAATCTCGCTAATTGTTGAAAAAACAACACGAAAAACATATTTTTGAACTCGTCGATAAACGACAGACAGGCCTTTCGAAGCTTTTTCAAAAAAAAAAAAAACGAAAACATAAGATGATACCTGTTCTGGCCGAAGAAATGTTCGAAAGCGTAAAAGCTGGATTTTCCTCCATGTTTCGACAGTGGTCCTACTGAAACGCGCCGACGCTGAAAAGTGATCGAATTCAGAATGTTTTAATCATGAAAGCGATAAAAAAATCATGAATCGTAAATTTAAAAAAGCATTATAATGGTCGTAGTCATTATTTTTTTTATGGGGGGGCCAGAACAACTTTTTATATGTATGCGATACAAACATGCTTTCATTTGAAGTACAGTAATCCCCCCTATGACGTCAAGATAGGTTCAACGTTATAGAGGGAAATTTAGGAAATAAATGAAACATTTTAATTTTTCTTTTTTTTTTGAATATTTTTACGAGTTAATTATATTTTTCAAATACATTTGAAAAATAATTGAAAAATTTGAATTTAAATGCATTTGAGAAAAATGACATTATAGGGCGGTTCGCCGCAAACGATATAGGGGGGATCAATGAGTATGTATGTAAATTCAAGGCTTTCAATGAATTTATTCAGGTATATATCCCTACGATTTGGGGTTGAAACGGCAATCAAACGTTAACACTCATCGGAAAATTCAAATACTAATATTTCGTTCAATACATAAATGACAATTTTCTAATAAAAAATAATTCATTCATCATTTATTTCTCACCAAAATAAACAATACATTATTTATGTAACAACACACGAACCCACACCCTTCCGAAACTCCCAAAACCGAACATCGTGAACGAAAACGCGGAAAACTCGCGAAAATCGCGCTCGGCCCCCGGAAAAACCGCGAGTTTCCCCCTCACCTGGACGACGTCGTTTTTCCGCGCGAAGACCGCCAATCCGGCCGTCGGCCTGACGACGGCCAAATGGCCGACCAGGGCCCTGCCAGCGGCCACGGCCGGATACATCCTGGGGCCGGTGGGCTTCCGGGTTTTCCCGGGACTCGGGACGTGTCCCGGTTTTCCCGGGACGGCGCGCGCACGCGATCTATAACCGACCGCTGCCGAATTCGCACTGACTGAATGCCCACGGAATTTCGACAATGTCGACAACGTGACGCGTCACGGGTTTTTGTCGTATCGTCGAGTGTGTTTTGATTTGTTTTTCGTTTTGTGATTGACGATTTTGTCGATTGATGGGAAATTTGGAGTTTGTGCGTGTTGGTAATTGGAATTTTATGATTCGATGAATCTTTGAGTTTGTCGGATATTTTTATTTATAACTAGGGTGACACATTTTCTAAGACCCAAAATGGGACGCTCCCCCCCCCCTCTTTATATAAAAAAAAATTTATATATTCAAAATTTTTTCCTCAATTAATACAGTGACCCCCCCCGCCTATAACGTCAAGATAGGTTCGACATTATAAGGGGGAATTTAGGAAATTAATAAATGAAACGTTTTCATTTTTATTTTTTTTAATTTTTTTACGAGTTAATTGTTTTTTCAAATACATTTGAAAAAAAAAATTAAAAATTTGAATTCAAATGCATTTGAAAAAAAATGACGTTATGGGGGGGGGACGCCGCAGACGTTATAGGGGGGGTTCGTTATAGGAGGGGGGGCGTTATAGGGGGATTACTGTATATTTAAGGAAATATATA
>JAOXNN020000036.1:4065106-4105891 GCA_028571205.2 Hydropsyche betteni | reverse complement strand
TTTCAACAATCATTTAATCGCATTATTAAGGCTTTTCCTTATCGATACGAGGTTGGATTTCGGATAAGGTGTATAGCCTAGATCCCCAATATTTGATGGGGAGACCTTGTCCTGCAGTGGACACACAACGGGTCGATAAAGATGATGAATAAAGGCTTAGTACGACGACGATGATGATCAAGATCGTGATCGATTGCAAATTTTTAAAAATTGTTAAAAACAACAAATTCGCCGTAAATTTATTTTTATAATCAAAAATTCGATGAATACCTGTATATATAATCATGGATTGTTGTGTGTTCGAATGACGCTCGCGATATCGATATTTTAATATGGTCTTTATGCGTATACAGTTAACGTCTATAATATGATGCCTATTACCTACTGACTTCTGGCTTTGACTATATGCCATCTGTTGACAATAACAAATGAACAATTTTGATTTTATTAATTAAATATTGAATATTCAAATCGGATACCCATTTCAGGTTCACATAATCGGGTTTTCACATTTTATTGTTTTCCGTTTCTTAACAAATCCACAGCCGATGCTATTAACATCGGGCTTATTTAATAGTATAATTCTCTATCTCCTATATATAACAGCGGATTTGAGTGTGTCTGTTCTATGATGCTCGCGACTTTAAAATGACATTTCGATACGATCAGTTTTTCGAATTGAAAAATCGCAGTTTCGCCGTGGTCCGAACCCAGTCAGTCTCGCTTGCAAAAATAAATATTAAAAATTATTCTAATATGGTCTTTATGCGTATACACTTAGCGTTTATAATATCAAGCTTAAAATTAATTAATTAATTTATTGTCATAAAGCATGATAGACGTCGCTAATAATAAATTTAAATAATTAAAATAAAATAAAATAAATTAAATATATCGACTTTAAAATAATTTAATATTTTCACATTTTATCGTTTTCCGTTTCTTAACAAATTTCATTTTATTTTTTCTATTTTAATTAAAAAAAAATTGATATTATATTTTGTTGCGGTATTATTATGTTGTGGTTTTTTACTCCAAATTAGCAATTTTTCATTTCAATGTAACACTTTCTCAATTCAAATTTGAATTGAAAAAGTGTTAATTTGAAATGAAAAATTGTTACTTTGAAACGAATAATTGCTAATTTGAAATTAAAAGTGTTAATTTGGAATAAAAAACCTTTATCAATATATTTCTTCAAAATTGACATTCACAGCCGATGTTATTAACATCGGGCCTATACAGAAGTGATTAAATAAACAAAATTCTAAATTCTCAAAATTTTATGCCAAAAAAAAATACGAATCCCTACATTTATCTTCTTTTCATTTCCAGAAACATACAAAAACAATAAAAAAACCTTTAAATTAAAAAAAAATATTAATCGAACGAGAACGGCACCTTGCCGCCCCGTACGTGGGAGTTGCTTCCAGGGGGCCCAGCGCCCGCCCCCCTCGGGAGTGTGGGGGCGCTCCCGGAGCTCCCGGGGAGCCCCTCGCCACTCGGCTCCCGGCTAGTCCGCCGGCGGCCGCCAGCCGATACCAGCGCGGGGGCGCCGGCGCCCTCCACCGCCTCCGCCCCGCGCCCCTCCAGGCAGGGGCGCTATGCCCCGCTCGGGGGCCCGCGCTGGCTGAACGGTTGATATTGAATTTGAAAAAAGCGCTCTTGAATCCGTTACCATGGAGCGGCCCAGTTCTGATTCTAAGATCAGGATCGATCTGGATATGTGGGATGTAAGTTTTTTTAATGGTGATTTTTTTTTTTAATAAATTTTTTTTATTGATTTTTTTCGGATGATCGAATTGATTTTCTAGATTGTTTTAAGTTGAAAAGAATAATTTTAGTGTTGGTTTTTTTTATGATGTTAATAAAATTGTGCAAAATTTTCCGTTCATATTTCGCGAATTTTTATATAAGAAAATCGATAAAGCAATTGTGGTTTTTTTTTAATTTAAAAAAATATCATTCTTCTTAATGAATATCTTTCACGGAATTTTCATAAATTATTTAAATAAATCTCTTATTGATTATTACGTAGTTTCGTCAGTGAAATTCAACAATTTTGATTTCTTATAAAATTTGCGATCTATTGTGCAACCGCATGAAAAAAAAATTATTTTACACAAAATACTCTTTTCTTTTATGTCATCATAGATCATACAATTCAAAACAATTATTTTTCAACATGACACTATTTCAACTGCGCAGTCAAAGCCATTTAAACAAAAACTCGAATCAATCAATACGATCAAAAGAATAAATTTCCATTTCAAACACCTTCTACTTATAGAAAAAAAAACACCCAACCAAACACAAGCCATCCCTAAAATCCAAAATACATCACGACTCAGCACAAACCCTCCACCATCACGTCCCAATTCGCACCCAAAACAACCGATTAACAACTAACCCAAAAAAAATCACACCCAATCAACGACCAAGATCAAACCAACAACCATTAACACCTCCCATCTCCGACAATCCACAGACGGACAAGATGTCCGTGGCGAACTCGCAGGCACCCCTGGACCCCGAGAGCTGCTCGCAGAGGTCGACAACCACCTGTCCCATAGAGCCAGACCGGGGAAATTGGACGGGCCGATTCGACTTCCTGCTGTCCCTGTTGGGCTACAGTGTCGGACTGGGCAACGTGTGGCGCTTTCCATACTTGTGTTACAATAATGGCGGAGGTAAACACCATTGCTGTTCGATAGGGCCGTGCATCTCGTAAATTCGGACGTTTGGTATTGGTTTGTAGTGCGGATGAGTTTTTGTTTGAGAGATTTGTGTTTTGTAGACATTATAATAGTAGTGTGTGTGAAGTTTTCCGTTGTAGAACTTTGGGTATTTAGATGTGGAAGGCTCTTGGGAGTCTGGATACTAAAATTCTTGGAAAATTTGCTTGATTTTTTTTGCGAATTTTTATTTTTCTGAAAATGTACATCCTAAATCAAGAGCTTCCTAAACATCAGGAGAAGTTTAGTAATTTTTAATTTCAATGATAAGGGATAAAGCAGAAAATAATTCTCAATGAATTTAATTGCTAAAAACCGCTCCTTGTTAAATAATCTCAAACTGATCAAAATCATCTAATGATTTTAAAATTATGTGTTTATCTCAACGAAAAATAATTTTTAATTATGAAACTATTTGAGAATTGCCTTCTCTTTATCAAAAAAAAATGAAACAAAATTTTCGTTCTTTTAATTTCATCAAAGCCTACGTTATGTTACGTAAGCAAGGTGACGATGATGACAACTAAAAATAGAAGCAATTAAATTTCACCACAACAATTTTTTTCATTTCTAATTCCAGGTGCTTTTTTGATACCGTTCAGTATTATGCTAGTTATAGCTGGATTGCCATTGATGTTTATGGAATTGTCGTTTGGACAATACGCAGCCCTGGGACCAGTTGCTGTTTATAATAAATTCTGTCCACTGTTCCGAGGGTTGGGCTATGGTATGGTCATTGTTTCGACAATTGTAATGTTGTATTACAACTTGATTATCGCTTGGACGATATTTTACATGGTTGCTTCGGTAACGACACAATTGCCGTGGCAAAACTGCGATCCGAGTTGGAGCACTAAATGTATGATTTCAATATTATAAATGAATTTGTGTGTTTTCAAACTCATATTTATATTCGTCTGTTCAGATTGTTATTCTTATGAAGAAGCTGATCATTGCATGGCGACTAATGGAACGTATTATTTAAGAGATTGTTATAACCAGAGCTTTGCGGAAAGACTTAATATTTCATATTTGGCTGAAAAAGCCATCAGAAAACCACCGGCAGATGAATATTTTATGTATGTACCATTTCATAAAATTAGTCTAGCTTATGAAAAATGTAGTGATAAACAATTATCTTTTTTAGAAATCATGTTTTGGGATTGTCGTCAGGTATAGAAGAAACAGGCAATATCCGCCTCAGTATGGCTGCTTGTCTCTTCACTGCTTGGTCTATAGTATTTCTGTGCCTTTGCAAAGGTGTGCAGTCATCTGGAAAGGTAATCAATTTTTTTTAATTCATCTTCATTAAAAGAAATAACTAAAACGCTCAATATTTTCTATTCAGGTCGTATATTTTACTGCGCTATTTCCATATGTGGTATTAGTTTTACTTTTCGTAAGAGGTGTTACGTTACCTGGAGCAAGCACAGGCATTTTATTTTATCTCACTCCAGACTGGTCCCAACTAGCTAATGCTCAAGTAACTTCTTTAATGTTTCATATGTAACTAAATGCTCAAATGAAATTATTACTATTCATATTTTTTAAAGGTCTGGGGCGATGCAGCTGTTCAAATATTTTTCGCTCTAAGTCCAGCTTGGGGAGGCCTAATTACTTTATCTTCGTATAACAAATTCACTAATAACTGCTATAAGTAAGTTATTCGAATTATTCAAAAATAATTTTATCATATTTTTTAATGCGTATAATATACTTTATACTTTCAGAGATTCACTAATCGTCGCTGTTTCAAATATAGCTACGTCATTTTTTGCTGGATTGGTGATCTTTTCTGTCATCGGATTTTTAGCTCATGAATTAGATGTTGATGTTGGAAAAGTTGTTGATCAGGGTGCTGGACTAGCATTTATTGTATACCCTGAAGTAGTTACAAGACTACCAATTTCACCGCTATGGTCGTTATTATTCTTCGTGATGTTACTAACTCTAGGACTAGACTCTCAAGTATGTAAATTTATATTTTAATTCTTTCGTTTTTCAATTTTTATTTGTTCTATTTTTTTTTTAGTTTGCTTTGATGGAAACCGTAACTACCGCCATTCTTGATAGATTCCCCAACTTGAGAGGAAAAAAGATATGGGTGGTTTTAGCTGTGGCTGTATTTGGATATTTTGGTGGATTGATATTTACAACAAATGTGAGGGAATGAAGAAATATATTAAAATTTCAAATAGCGATTTTATTTATGTTTTCCCAATTTGTAGAGTGGCATGTACTGGCTTCAACTCATGGATAAATATGCTGCAAACTGGTCAGTTCTTATTATAGCAATCGGCGAATGTGTTCTTATTTCGTGGTTTTATGGTGCAGAAAGATTTTGCCAAGATATTCAAGATATGATAGGACCACAATCAAAACTATGGGTTTTCTTTTGGAGTTGGATGTGGAAATTAATTACACCTTCTGCACTTCTGGTAAGCTTATAACTTAAATCAAAAAACCCTTCGATTTTTTGGAATTTATATCTTTATCCTTCTTTCAGTTCATACTCTTTTTCAACTGGGTCGAATATAAACCAGCATCTTATGGGTTATATGTTTATCCATTTTGGGCTGATACTATAGGCTGGGTCATTGGTGTATTGCCAGTCTTTGTTATTATCATTATGGCATTTTGTCAACTCTGTAACGGTCCTGATAATCTTTCATTTATGGAAGTACGTATTTCATTCCAAAGTTCAAAAACAGATCATAATCATTTTACTTACTTTTATTATAAAATTTCAGAAAGCCAGAGCATTAATAAGACCAACATCTGAATGGAATCCGGCATGCCGTGGAGAAACATCTACTCAGTCCACGTATGATGCTATTCAAAATACTATAGTTATGATAAATGGAAGACCAGAAATAAGAGAACGAAATATGAGAGGTCACGGAGAATGAGGTAGTGACCCGGCCCTCACTGCGTGTGCACAGGAGCCGGGATTATATGAGGTAATTCATTTAACTTTCAATGTAGCTAATTTCAAACTTTGTCTTGCATAATTTATTTGTTTTTAGCTGAGCTCAGCTACAGATTCATCAATTATGAAAGTATTAGATGTCAGTCCTCATAAATTACCAGGACCGAGCATTTTGAAATCGTCCAAAACCACAACTAAACAGAAAATACAAGAAAGTTCTATAAAAAATCCTGATGATCCTGCATCTCAACCTTTACTATATAGAGAGTACGAAAGCAAAACTCAATCTCACAAGAAAAAGGATTCGAAAATATCGAATATGGATTTTGAGGCAAAAATATCTCACCCTGACCAGCACTCAAATCAACTTGATAACATAAAATCAAACACCTCATCTGCAAAAGACCACTCTGAAAAATCGAATGGTGTTGAGAATCTAAATGGAAACTGCAATAAAAACTCTGTAAGCAAGTCTTTACTTCCTCAAGCTGTATGTAATGATCTAGTAAAAGTTACATCGTCTTCAAACTTTGAATCGCTGCAAAATGAAAACAAAAATTATTCCCAGTCAGGTTCTATTTACCAAACGAATCAAAGCGATGATTCCAGAAACATTATTTCAAAAGATGATTTCATTAATGCCAATTGTATTTTCGTTTCGAAAAATACATATAGTACTAATACAAATTCAACTCAATCAAATGAAACAAAAGTTTCCAGCTATAGTAATAAAAATGAAGGAAAACAAGAAGAAAAGAAAAAATATATACTTGATAGCAAAAGCACAACCAGTCAACAAGAAAAATTAATAAGTTCAGATATCAATTCGACTATTAAACAAAATTTGAGTGAATTATGCAGCAAAGATGGTTTTTCCTCTAAAATAACAAAAACAAGTACATTAAATAGATCCAATGATGGTAGTTCTATCTTCACCACAGCCAAAACACTTGATCAAAAAGAAAATGATACAAAACCTTATCAGTCTATTTCTGCACCCATACCATCTTCAGGAGAAAAAAATGAAATTATATATATCAATATACCACCTCTAGTATGCAAAACTAATCCAAAGTATTCTGAAACCCCACATATTTATTCAAATATCTCTAACACCTCTTTCTCAGCGATAAATTCTAGCAAACCATCCACAACAAACACATCAGACACTCTTAAAACAAATCAACAAAAAGATACACTTGCAAATATACTAACCCAAAGTTTTCAGACAAAGACTACTGATTCAACTGCTCAAAAACCAAATAGTGAAATCACAACTGGAAAAAATCAGCTTTACCATAATAGTGATAAAATAACATCATCAAATGATAAAACTAAGAGTGATAAAAAAACAATAGATTTTTCTACACTTGTCTGTAAATCAAGCATTGTATCTACTTCAACTTATGAAAATAAAAATATTTCTGATATTAAAAATGTGAACACAGTGGACACTTTGAAAAGTCATACAAGTAATTCTAGTGCTGTAAAAGACTGTAATAAATCTAGTAAAGAAATATATAAAACAAAAGAAGAAAAAGACAAGATCATAGTTCCTGAAAAGCAATCAATTTCAGAAAAATCAGAAGACAAAAGTATTTCTATAAATAATGAAAAAGACTTGAATAAAGACTCTAAAAAAAAAATTAATACTTTATTAAGTAAATCAAATGTTTCAAAGGAGATTTCAAAAGATTCAACTATTTCGAAAATGATTCCATCACCCAACCACGATGTTAAATCATTGGCACAATCTGATGCTAGTATAAAAACTCCAACAGTAATTACAAATCAAGCCGCTGTGTCTTCTATTTCAACTAGCGAACTAAAAAATCTCAATTTATCTCAAATAAAGCAAGATATTGTCAAAACTGAGAAAGTCTCTGAATTGTGTCCTACAAATATTCAATCAATAGAAGACGAAACTTCTAAAAAAGAATCTTCAAACACCACAAATAAAAAAAATAATTTTTCAGGAATCGTGAGCAAAAGTGACAAAAAAACTGTGGATTTGTCGGAATCAAATAAAACCACCGTAATTTCATCAAAGTCAGATACAGTGAATAAAAATACACAATCAGTAAAAGATGAAACGCCTAAAATAAAAATGTCAGCTAACACATCTAAAGACTACAAGCATCCAGGAATAGTAACTAAAAGTGATATAAAACATGTAGATTCATTGAAAACTGAAAACTCTCCAAAGCCAGTGACAGCAGTGAATACAAATATTCAAACAGCAAAAGATGAAACTCTTAAGACAAAAACTTCAACTATCACACCTAAAGACTTTAAGCATCCAGGAATAATAACAAAAAGTGATGGAAAACCTGTAGATTCATTAAAAACACCTATAACAGCGGGAATATCCTCTAAACTGGAGACTGTTAATAAAGATATTCAACCAGTAAAAGATGAAACTGCTAAAACAAAAACTTCAACTATCACACCTAAAGACTTTAAACATCCAGGAATGGGAACCAAAAGTGATGAAAAACCTGTAGATTCATTAAAAACACATATAACAGTGGGAATATCCTCTAAATTAGAGATTGGTTATAAAAATATTCAACCAGTTAAAGATGAAACTCTTAAAACAAAAACTTCAGCTACCACATCAAAAGAAGATAATCTATCAAGAATAATTTCCAAAAGTGATACAAAAACTTTGGATTCAATAAAAACAAGCAAAATGGCTGATAACTCTTCAAAGACAGGGACAGCCAATACAAATATTCAATCAATAAAAAACGATACTTCTAAAAATGAATCTTCAAACATCACAACTAAAGAAATTAATCTTCCAGAAATAGTCAGCAACAATAATACTAAAATCGTGAATTCGTTGAAAATAAATAAAACAACCGGAAACTTACCCATCAATAAATCAGAGATAGTTCGTACAAATATCCAACCAATAAAAGATGAGACAAATAAAGCGAAATCTTCAAATGTCACTCCTAAAGAAATTAATCTTCCAGAGAAAGTTAAAAATAGTGATAAAAAAACTGAAGATAAAACAAATAAAGCCGTTGGATGCTCTTCTAACACAGAGACAGTTAAAAATACCCCTTCAACTAAAACATCAGATACAAAGCGGTGAAATAAAGATAATTGAAGTGTTTAATATGTATAATCCTGTATATATAAAACTCTTCCATTGTATACCATTAGTAGGCAATAAATGTCCATTTTAAATACATATAAATATAATATAATATTTACGTGTATGTTGATCTAGGGGTAGCTGTGTTTTTGTTTTATTTTTCATTCAAATGAACAATTTGATTGTTTTTATTCGCTCAAATTTTGCATGTTTCCAAAATATATAAATCTGAATGTTTTCTTCAATGTAATTTAAAAAATAGAAATGTTAAATATTTTCATGTCAAGGGTAATGTATAAACCTATGTGCATTTTCATAATTTTTTGATGCAATTTTACAAAATTGATACGTTTCTTTGAATGTATTTAAAATCCAAGACAATATTCATATAAATGTATGTATCAATATTACGAAGATTGAAACTATTTTAATATTCTTTAAATGGGCAGGTCCTATGATTACTATGATATTTTTGAAATGAATGTCTTATTTTTGAAAAACAAATATAACACTCATTGAAAAATCATTTTAATAGACTAAGCGAAAATGTTATTTTTAAAAATAGTTATTTTACTTTTTATGAATCTTCCAAATGTATTAATTTTGTATTTGTTATATTGAAAATGTTCAATATCTTAATTTTATATAGTAATATTGAAAAAGATGTATATATTAAAAAGAAATAATTTAGCATATTGAATGTTCAATGTACCTTAAAACTAGTGACTGTAAAATTAGCTGTGATCATTAGTTCGTAAACTTTAGATGAAATGAGATTATGGAAGAAAAAGATGTTCGGCCTTTTAATGATTTTGTGAAAGTGATTTGTGTTTATTATAATTTTTGAAATTTTTTACACATTTACAATGTACTATATTATATTATATATTATTTTTAAGTAAAATCATTTTTAATAATTGAATCATACAATATTTTTACTGTTTCGAAAATTGTTATTGAAAATCCAAATTTATATAACTATATTATTATTATATTTTAGACCCTAGAAATATTTATTCTTTTAAACTATATTTTTATAAAATACGATAATTTTGTAGTTTTTTAAACAAAAAAAATATTTACTTTGTAATTTAATTTTTGATACTGTGATCATTTTTGGAAGTGTGCTCTAGTATAATCTCATTTGTTGGAAAATATGTTTACCCTACTAGAAAGATGTCAAGATACCTTTGTATATCTACGCGTAGTTGAAGACTGTATAAAGTAAGGTTGGTTAATGTATTTTGTTAATAATATTCTGTGTATATCCCGAACCTTCGAGCTGAAGTATTTGCATGTGTAGCAGCAAAATTTGTTAAATGTAAATAGTTCACACTTACATTACAAAATGTACACATAAAAGTATTTGTTAATCGTAGCCATAGAAATTTAAATGTGTATTTTTGTTTCAAGTGTTTAAAATTATTAGTTTTGATTTTAAAGATGTTAAACTAACAGTAGTCAAAATATGCCCCACATTATTTACAGTAGCACTACAGAAACAAAAATAAAAGTGCCAAAATTGTTAAAAAATTACCAATGTTTATGAACGTTTGTTAATTTAATGCACAATTTCAATTTCAAAAAAAAAATATTTCAAATTTGTTAATACATATATTATTATATTTTTCGAATTTAACTGAAAAATTATATTAAGTATATAACTTGTTATTTATTAATACACAGCAAAATTATTGAACTCTTTCATTTCGATAAAAGGTGCTATGATTTTACATGTTCGAATGATTTATTACATAAAAAGGTGCTAGTACATATTTTGAAATAAAGAAAATGAATATAAAGCGTTTTTTTTAAATTGTTCATGTCAAAACATTTATTGATTTCCATCAAATATGGATAAAAGAAATTTAATCTAAAAATAATAAAAAGATGGAGCTAAACAAGGTAATGAAATTAATTCGTTAAAAAAAAAACATTATGTAATTACAAATAACATATCGTTAATTATCCCATGTATGTAACATAAGAATTATTATGTCAGTTAAATGGAACGAAAAATTATATATGTTGTATACTGTTTAAATGAATAAATAGTATATTTTTGTGTCTTTGAGCTTTTTTAAATTTTCACAACACGCACACCTTATATTTTTTATTAATAATGTTCAATATCATAATTTTCAAAATATCGTCTTTTTCCAAGTTTTTGAATTATTTCCAACTATTTTTGCTGTTGAAATAATTTTAATTTTATGTTGAATACATTTAATCACATTAATTCGAAATTTATAGCGGGTTGTGTTCTATTGTCTGTGGGTTAATGTCTGGAAAACCCATAAAAAGATGTGCTTGTGAACACAGAGGATATATTGTTCGCAAAAGTAAAAATATAAAGTTTTAAAAATTATTTATTTATTGAAAAATAAAACAAAAATATAAATTTTAGTCGTCAAAAACAGTTTTCTTTCCTTGGAAACCAACAATAGAAGAAATTTGTTTTTTAGCTTCCCAGGAAGGATGTAGTTTTTCAGTAGGTTCCACATTTTTATTGGTAACATCGTGGGAACCTTGGATATTTCTTTTACTAGTAGAATTTTCAAATCGTGAAGAATTATCATTACTATTTTTCTTTGAAAATCTTGAATCTTCCGAGAAATGTTCTTTTACATTTGGTTTACGTTTTTTACTCATTATAATCTCTTCATTTCCAAACATAGCAGCTCTTCTCATCTTCCTATTTCCTTGACTATAACCACTTCTTTCATTATTTGTTTCAAATTTCCGCAAATCATCTGGAGGTCTGGGTAATGCCATAGTCATATAATTATCACCGGACTCTGTTACGAAAAATGAATCAACAGTTTTCTCTATTGACACGTTGTTTGGTACATCAAGATCTACTAAAATTTTCTCTTTTATTTTTTTATTTTTATCTGAAATTAAGGAAGCTTTGTTCTTCGCTTTTTCAATAGAGCTAGTCCTCAATTTCAAATTACCTTTTTCAATTTTCTTTTCACGATCATCAAAATTTCCTAAAAATGAATCTGAAACTGTAGGTATCAAATTTGATATCTGTATTTCAGATTCAGATAACGATTCGTCACATGATTCAGAGTTTGATAATTCGTCACTATTAATCAGCGGTATTTTATTTTTGTTCTTAATAACACTACTTTTTGAATATTCATTAGAACTTTCATCACTTGATGAATTATTTTCGTCTAATAAATTATCATCGTTTGATAATTCGTCACTATCAATCGGTGATATTTTATTTTTATTCATAATAACTCTACTTTTTGAAAATTCATCAGAGCTTTCATCGTTAGATGAATCATTGTCGTTTTCGTTATCGCTTTCTAAAATATTTGAAGATTTTTCAGTGTTGATGGCTGGTGAATTATGATCATTTTCAGAAATATTTGAAGGTCTTTCAGCGTTAGCAGTCAAAGAATTATTTTTGTCAGCTTGTTTTTTAGCTCGTTTTTCCTTTATTATTTTTTTTCTTGCTTTTCTTTGATTTGGTTCCAATAATTCAGATATAGGTATTTCTTTAAATTTATTCTTGATTCCATCTATTTTTGATTTAAGAGCTTTGTGAGAAATGAGTTTTGCCATTACTTTATCCATTGTCACAATAGGTGTATTCATAAGTTTGCTCAATTCTATATTATTTGTCATGGCGAAACGAACCAAATCATTGTATTTCACTTTCTGTAACATCGTAATAAAATTAAAATAGTAAGATGAAATTAAGATTTCAAGATAAAACAGAATATTTGGACATACTTTTAAAAGTTGTATTTCGGATACATAAGATTCAGCTTTTTTTTCAAACTTTGCTTTAATTTCATCTGGACCCTTATGAGACTTGAATTTTTTTGACTTTTTAGCGAGATTGTTGATTATGTGAGTTTTTGCTTGTAATACATTCTTTTTCAATTTCATCGCCTAGAATTCAAACATTATGATTAATTACAGGCACTTACAATAGGCAAACAAACGAAACATGAGTAGAAAATCGGAACAAGTTTCATATTATAGTTTTAGCAAAATGATAGGTTAAAGGTAAATGATTTAAAATATAAACATCAAAAATAGTAAAAATATATAAAAACAAAATGAAAGAAAGAAATTAGTGAAAACAAATAAATTACATCATTATTATATTCCAATTTGAGTTCTCCCAGAGACGTCATTGTGTTACCACGCGACACTGACAGTTCAGACAACAAAAAGCAGAACTCTTCTTTACCGACACTCAAGCACACCAACACAATAATATACAGTTCGCCAGTATAACAATAAAAACACATGCGGATTTTAATTTTGACTTTATTATCAATTACAGAAAAATACATCGACAAATAACATCATATTTATTTTTCGAAAGTTTTATCTTTTTTTGAGGGTTTTTTTTCCATTTTATTTCAATAACTACACAGCTCTTTTGACATTTACCGATTACATTTAGAAACGATTCAATACACCAATAAACATCCAAGGTTTAGAAAATTGACTCGACCATTTATTTATTGACGACAAACAATAGATTATTTATTCTTCGAAAGAGTTCTCTGTTTTTCAGCAAACTCGACGATTTTGTCGTCGACATGAAGTCCTTTGCGTCTTCTCACAGCATCAATATAAAGTTTAGCCCTGTTTGCACTATCGGCTTTTTCGCCATAATGAACATACTCCATTTCAGTTTTGGGCGTCCAAAATGGGTCGATCTCGATCGTCTGAAAGAACAAAACCGAACATTTAAACTCGAAAAGATTCGTATCGAAAAAGCAAAACGGTTCAATATTTTCAATTGGATGTACCGAAATTTATAATACACTTTTTCATATCTATTTTTTTACGATTGTCTACATCACCCTAATAAATATTTTCATGAAAGGTATACCTGCCCTCGAGATTTTATCACACGAGAAACACCTGTCGACAATTTAACACATCTACCTGCTCGGGCGCAAAACACCGCCGAGATTTTCAAATTATACCTCCTTTTATACCGAATAATATTAAAAATTGCCAATATATTTTCGCTCCGACGAAATTGAATATCCGAAAAAATATATACTGAAAATAAAATAGATCGTTCATTGAATAAAACGTGAATCCGAATGATTTTAAATTGGAAATTTGCATGAATCAAAGGAGCGTGTTTCACGCGGTTTCTCACAAGCTTCCGGTTGTTTTCAAAATAAATAAAATCTTAATCGATTTGAATACCGGATGATGTGTATATTTAATGTTCGAGTTAGTGCGAATTTGAATCACATTTACATATATTTTATAAAAAAAAAAATATTTTTTCTATTTTTCAAAGAAATAATTTTATGTCAAATAGAGAAATTTCATCGTAAAAAATAATAATGAATTAATGATATAAAACATAAAAAATACAGTTAAATCAAAGAAGAAATTCTAATAACATATCAATCGTAAATGTATCTAATCATAAATCATATAAATATAAAAATACGACTTCAGAAGTACGTCCAATCCTCTTTTTACACGGTTCCTAAATAAAACGGTTCAAGGAAGAAGAACCGATATTTTTTTTACACGGTATAAAAATATATATTATTATGCCACAATGGTAAGATTCGGTTCAGACCATTATTGTCATAATTATTTGTAAGTAATTATAGTTATCAAATAAAAATTTCCGATGTTTTTGATGATTTTATATGGCAAAATTTTTTCACATGACACATTTTTATAAAATATATTATATTTATATGGAAATTCTATCCAAACATACTGATGGATCTATTTCCAATTTGTATATGGTCACCACATATTTTTTACACGAAACGTATCTGGATGTATCCTCCGCGTAAAAAGAAGACTGGGTGCGTATATAATATAAAAAAATCTGAAAATTTTAATTGAAAAGTTGAATACACCTGCAAAAATGACAGTAGGAGGATCGCGTAAGAGCAGTAGCCGAAGCCTAGACCGGAAACCTAATGGAATCAGAAGACTGGAGGCTGGAGACACCCTCGTAAGCCACTAAAGCCGCTACTAAACGACTCACCCATACGTTATAAGCAACGACACAAAGAATTTTTATAACGTATTTTACGATTCCCATTACTTATAATAATTCACGATCAGCTCGAAGGCTTAACAGCCCGCTTTCGACCCGAGCGACACCGATTTCCGATCCGATATTTTCATAAAAGCGAGCCTCCGTTTCGCCGAAATCAAAACGTATATTTTCCCGGCGCGGGTTCGTTAACAATAAATAAGAGGGCCCGAATAGAGGAGGGTTATTATTGAGCCGATCGCGTTTCTCGGGTCAGTTTTGAACGGCCGTTATTATCTCCGAACTAATTTATTTCGTAAACATCGGCTACCGGTCATCAATTATAGTTGGGATTCGATCGGTAGTTTAGTTCATTAGCCGGAAAAAAACTGATTTGCATATTAAGACCGATATCCTATGGCGCGTTGCGGGGGAAAAAAATAACAGTTGTTCTGCCGTTGAAAAATCATATTTTTTTATTGTTAATAATATGTATTGTAGATATTCGAACGTATGATAAACACGTCGGTTAATGAAGGACGTAAACAAAGCGAGGAAACGCAATATTTATAGATCGCATCATGTAAGCGTTATGCGAACTTTGGAACAAATAAGATAAGATCAGGAAATGTGTATTGATAAATTAACAAATATTGAAAGTATGATACAGGAAGTGAAATAATATAATCCGATAAAGGAATGACTATTTATATATAAATGATTTCATATAAAATTTAATCAAAATTACCTCCCAATGGCTGAAAACTAGTTGAATACTAGCCAAACCCGAAGTCTGCTTACGAAGTTCATCAGTCAACCTGAAACTCTCAACAACAGGCAGATGGGCGAGCACTTTGAAACTCGAGGACAGCTGGTCGGACTCCTCGGAAAGCAGCTTCCCATGGCGCCTCCTCAGCACAGTGTACAGCGAACCTGCGGACGGTTTAATTATTTATTATATATGATATTTATTTGTATTATATATTAATTAAAGCGAGACGGACGTCCGTTTCCAGGCAGCTGCCCGAGAAGCGGACAAAAACACGGGATGTCGGTCAACGCAAGAATGCCTCGCGGACGGAGCAATTAAATCAAACGTTCGCATTTCTTCTTCGCAGAATGCACACTCTATCCGCTGGGTTGGTTTGCAGTGTGGTATGGGTTTGTGGGGTTTTAAATTATTATGTATACGAAAAAAATCGATTGTGCTTTCGATTGATTGAAGGTGGTTTGTGCGAAAGGGAAATCGATTGAAGTTTTTTAATTGTTGAAGCGGGATTCTGGAATTTGATGCTTTTGTAATCAAGCTGTTGAATGGATAGGTTCTCACCGATTGGAAAAGTTATGTAATAAGTGATAACGTCTGTTCAATAATGTGCGTATTTTGATCAGAGATTATTTTAATATTTAAACTAATTAAGGATTATCTTCTCTTTATCACACGCAATAAGAGAAAATTGTCTTAACTTCAGATGAATGTCAAAAAACAATTTTCTGAAATGGAAGTTGAATGTAAGAATAATAATAATGATGATGATGATAATCATAATCAATAAAATATTCATCAGAATAAATCCAAAAATTGACTTCAGATCAAAATCACACTAGAAAAAAAATCGTATACGCCCACCGATTTTTTTGCATTTCCCTTACAAAATCCATCCACTTAACAAATCTCAAAACTATTCACAACAACAAAAAAAGCACATTTACAACGACAGATAGGAAGTAAAGAGCAATATCCACCTCAAAAAAAATCATTCATTCACAAAACAGGACGGAAGTGTCCGAACCGTGGCGTCGTCCTTCTGGGCGCCACGTCCCGATAACACCCCGATAATCCACTCCCGCAGACACTATAATCCATCGCCAAATTATGATTTGTTGGCTTGTGCCTCTAATGCAAAGCCGTGTCTATCTTTATGGCCCGATGGCATTCCGCCGTTTTGTTTTCGACAGTCGAAAATATTCGAAGCGCGCTCGACTTCCGCGAAACGGGCGCGAAGGTCGCCCTCTTCGCGAAATAATACGAATCTACGTATATGTCGATCCATAGATCTTATTATCTGGTATTTTTCCATATTCGAGTCGTAATACGTTCATTCATGAAAACAAAAACAATTCTAATCTACGTTATAGTAAAAGTCTTGAATGGATTTTTTTTAGTGTCTACGATTTTGTGGAGGCTTTCTGATTCTGAATATCTTAAGATTATCTCTGAGAAGCTTTTAAATATTTCACTTACGCAGACGTAATATTTTGAAAGAATCCTTAAGATAACTCTAATTCGATATATAAACAATGAACGCGACATTCTTTTTATTGTGACAGGAAACTGTATAATTGCACACACATTTCATTGTCAGATTACATTCATCGCGCAGAAAAGCGCAACACAATACAATGCGAAGTATCGAATGTCATATTGTCCAATGAATATGATATTGCACATTTGCATAGATTAACGCTGAATAGTGTCAGCGCCTAATGAAACTCGAATCTCGAGACAGACAAAACAATGTTTTAAAAAAAATCGTCTCATCGACCAATTTATATAACGAACATGCGTAGAGTTCAACGCTTGGAATTTCAACCGTTGAAATATTTGGAATGCCCTTAATTAGATGTCAAGATTCGCGCGATAACGTTCATATAAACAAATATTGTGATGTCGCCAGCAATATTACACGTGCCGGTCTTGCGTGGGCGCATATTTTTCATATGGAAAATCGAAGAATATGCCTATTTCGTACCGAAATATCACAATTCACATACGCCAATTACGTTCGTAAACAAATTTACGTAGAAAATGGCGAGGACACGTGTATAGTAATCGGCCGACCCGAATCGACCGAAAGGGAACGGATGTTCATTCTTAAATATGAGACGCGTTTAATATTAAAATTAAATTATAGCGCAACAACCCTCGTTAGGTTCCAGCTGCGGGCACCTGTGGGAAAGGATTCACGCGAGAGGAAATATATATGTTTGTAAAAAAAAAATAATTACACGTAATCATATGTGATGTGCTCGCGTTGGAATCGTGCGAGTCGATTCCGTACAAATAAATTGAAAATTTTGTGCGGAAACTATGCCATGTGTTAAATTGATTGTGCGGTTTATAAATAGCGAAAATTTCTGTTGTTCATGCAATCACGCGAAATTATCGTCCGACATTCCGTTTTGGCTTATAAAATTGTTATATTTAGACATCGAATCGATCAATCCTGCGAAAATAACGCAAATCACTCCACTATTTAATTTTATAAATGAAACTCGGCGAGCGGCTCAATTTGATACATAAAAGCTGTAGACTCGTGTCAGAAATGACCGAATTAGAAAACGACCTTGCCACGTGTCATTATTTTCTCATTATGTATTATATATGTATTCTATGTTAGGGGTTAATCTGGTGACGTCATTCCGACATCGGCAAACAACATGAATCGCAATGAAACCATCAGCGTATAATATTTTTCCTTTTTTAGAATGACATCGTGTTTGTACATAAAAGCTAATTCAATTAAAATATCCTATTTATATATTTTTGCAAATGAGAACAGCATATGCTCGTGTCAATATAAATAATAACTGAGGTCAAACTCGTGCGGGTAAATGTTGTACATTTCAAAACTTGGATTTGAAATATTGTAAATTATTTTTTTTTTTTTTATATATAAGACGGTGAAATAATATGAAATGGTCGAATAAATAATTTAAATTTCATATCAAGTAACGAATTACTATAATCAAAACAATACATTTTTTCACTGCATACATCCTTTTAGAAAAAATGCGAAAATCACTGAAAAAAAAATCTGAACACAATCAAAGTACAAACGTTTTCCATAAAAACCATATCGAAAACTCCCAACACAACCAACACCGAAAAAAACGCTTCACATTTTTAAAAAATCGACGTCTCCCACCGTCAACGACACGACGTTCGGCCCGTCCACACACAAACCCGACGTCCTGCCCTCACGCGAGTCCAAAATCGAAAAATACACAAAAGCAGAACCGCGGTGGGCGTAGGAAAAGCCCTTCTAATGACCTCGCAGCCGCCCACCGCGACGTCTAACGAGGGCCACGCCGCCTTACCATACGCATAACACTACACGCTGACCGATCGAACGAATCGATGAATGAACGGACAACAGGTGTGCTGCCAGAGCCTATGTGGGTGTAGTGTCCGCTCCGATGCCGCCCCGATACTAAAACCTCAACTTCACAAACAGACGAAAACTCGTTTTAAACCATATGAGGATAGAACTGAGATTCGTTCGGTGTACAGAGTTGATTTCGTCCGTGCGACGGCAGCGATCGACTCCACTTGATGAATGGCGGCGTTGCGGTGGCTCATTCGAGCACTGTCTGCTTCGGTGAGCGGTTGTGTAAGACGTTGTCAACGTTAACAACCATGTGGCAGAGTCGGACAGCGCTTTTGCAGCTCGCGCTAGCCGCAGCCGCGGCAGCTTTGAGGTTGCCGATGGAGGTTTATCAAGGGGGCACGGCTGTGGGGGGCGCAGTCGCCAGACAGGTCGTCGGAGGCTCTATAGCGAGGCCGAGGCACGATAGGGCTCCGATGGTGCCCCGCAGGACGCTAAGAAGACCACTGTCTCCCTACAAAACGCTCTATCAGACTGGGGTGAGTGTTGTTGGATTTGTAACAGTTTTGGGTGGTTAGGTCGTTGATGGGTTTGTTGTCAGTTTGTTTTGATTGCTGATAGTTCGTTGTCGATTATGTCGGACGGTTGTGATTTCGATGCAATTTTGTTATCGGTGGATTTATGGGTAGTTCGTTTAATGGGCGGCGGGACGTGTTGCAGTTTGTGAAATTGGCGGCAAAATGGTTTTGTCGATTTTTGATTTTTATGGTTGGATTTGAAAACGATATATATTCTTTTAGGTTGTTCGTATTATTAATGTTTTGAGTGGTTTTATGAATCGATAAATCGAACGAATTAATTTCGATGTGAAATATTTTGATCGATTTTCAATATGCGCAATAAAAGTTTTTGAGTTTTGAAAAATCGTTAGAACAAATTCTAAACATTCTTTCATAAGTATTTCGAAACTGATTAGATTCTAAGTTCATTGAATAATAGCTTATATAATCGTATAAGATTTGCAGTTTACACGTTCATAAAATATTATATTTTCAATATGTTGAAATTTCATAAATATATTTCTATACACAAATAACTTCGAAAATTTTAACAATTCTGAATCCGAAAAAATTAAAATAGAAACACTTCGAAAAAACGAAAACACGCTAATTTTAATTTCCAATAACGAACATATGCCATTTCTCCTAATGAAAGTAACATCTGAACGAATTTGATGCACTTAAAACCGTGCGTGCATAGCGAATGCAACTGTCACCTTTGACACGCTCTAATAGATGTCGTGAATCACCGCGTGGACCCTTCAGCACCACATCCACAATTTTTCCATCGCCCAACAATTTCCCACACTAAACTGCATATATTTTCGCGCAATGCACAATCGAGTGCATCACTCGACGCATATAGGTCATACGCTCATCGAAGCGCATCACTCTCGTTTTAATCAATCTCACGAAACGAAAACAAAACAACGTCGTTTTCTATTATAGAAGTTTCGAATCCGCGGCATCGAGAACCAACTGTACGCCGGCAGGAAATTAGATTCTATAATATAATGTGTATAGCAAAGTGGTGGCCGATTCTGTGCTCGGCAAGTAGAGCGGATGCATTATGAAAATGTATATTTTATATATATTTTATATATACGTGCGCAAGGAGAAAATAAACATTGGTGTGGAAAAAGGGCGCGCCTCGGCCGGTCACGTACAGCCTCCTCCTGCATTCTGCAAACGAAATGGTCGCCGCCGTGACCCAGCAAAGGTCATCAACTGGCCGATGGATCGGGCAACAATTATGCAACGCGCACCGATGGAAACTCTCGGTGTCCAGTCAATGAAATTAAACTTCATTCATCTGGCCGGTACTCTAGTCTGCTCGAAACTGGTTTTTAGAGTTTCCGCCGATGGTCAAACTTTTTTTTATTTACGCAGCAGTTACGCCGACAACGGTGGTCAATTTCACTCGGTTCTCCGTCGAAAATAATAAGATCGCGACGTCAAATCACGTGTCGTTCCGAGAAGGATGACATGACGGAGGAGTCATCAGCGTGGGATCAATTAAATCTCATTTAGACGCTGGGCATATGTGAAGATCGGCGAATACCGGGAAAACTACGATAGAGGCGCGCAATTTTTTCGAGGCAGTTTTTTTTCGAGGCTCGACTCTTCTCTGCACCCATAGCTTTTACGTTGCTTTCAACACTTTTTTTCCCGATCTCTCGTCATTTTTCTTGTCGAGGTGAATCTTTTGTTAGAGCCGTGAACACCTGCGCGCGCGCGAGCACACCGCCATTTCGTGCGCGACGTGATTCTTTTTTATTCCTCGACTTTTTTGGTGTTTCTTTTCGACTTTTTTTTGTTTTTTAATTCATTTAGTCCTGATTGGATCGGTCAGCATCCATCCGCGACCAGGGCTGAGAACGCATAACGTATGAGTGACGCGTCGCGAGAATGCGCTGAGAATTTTCCCAGTTTCCTGCGAAGGCGTGACAGCACGTGGTGGATAAGTCATTTGCCAAAACAACAAACGTACATTGGGTTCTTTTAAACAATCAGATCACGCAAAAGTGTGAACCGTTTATTCCAAACGCACGTCGCTTCTTTAACGCTTCGATCGTGCTACGTACATCCGAGGAGACATTGTATGATATTCTTTTACTCGATTCGAAATTCGGTATGAGTTTTGAAATTAATTTAATAAAGGTTCTTCTATGAATTTCAATATGGAATTATATAAAAAAATTATACTTTATTGTCCAATAAAAATCGAGTTAGTATGCAATACTCGAATCGTAGAAAGACAAACTTACGCGCAATATATAAAACATTACACTTTTACATTGTTGATTTAAAAAATGAAACGGTTAGCCGCAATGTCGTCCAACAAGAGAACATCCGCTGAACTTGCGTCACGCTCCCCGGAGGCTCTATTCTTGAGACGTGCCAACGTCTAATATCGTTACCATTTTTCGCCAACACTGTCAGCTCCGACATCCAAACAACAACAACAACGAAACAATTATCGTACGGCGAAACTGGCCGAGGAGGCGGCTCGGGCTTTTTTCTCGAAAATAACTCAAAAATCGTCGTCGTTTTTACCGAAGCCATCAGCCGGGAAAATACGGTATATAAGGCGTTTTGCGTGAGAGGCTGCTTGCTGGCTTGCTCCAATGAAGTCGCCACAAAAAGTGTAGCGGTCACCCGCTGGTTGACTTCCTGCGGGGGCCGTCGGTCACCTCGAAGCCGTTGACGACGATGATGACCACGATTTCTACGCACGGAACCGCCTCGGCCGCGGAAAGTGCGACGTAAATATTTTCGTATACTCGTTTATGCAACGAAAATGGTAGGCGAATCCGAAACGGGTATATTATTCGTGGTATATAATATATAATGGCGCGCGCCGGCACTGGCGGCTCTACGCGCTTACTACGTTCATTCATACGCCCGGTTCATTCATAAAACCTGACGCACGCCGTTTCTCAAACCCGACGTCGTTCATTCATTCGTTTATTTATTTATTTATTTATATTTATTTAGTTCGCATTCTTGTTCGGATCGCTGCGGAGCCGGAGCGAGATTGTGCGTGGAAATGTCGCCGTTTCTCGCATCCGTTGAATGCGTACGAAAAAATGCATAATTTGATTTCGTCGAAATGTTTATCGGAGCTATTATTATGTAGTTGGAACGAAACCGTTTCGATACAAGTGAAAGCAATCTGCCGTTTCAAGGTTGGCACAATTAGAATATTTATGAACGTCGTTCTATTGTCGTACGCGCAAAAAACGCGCATATAGCCCGAGAACATTTCGGATCGGCGAAAATGACGATGATATAAAAAATCGTGCACAATCGTGCAGCTAAACAAAAACTGTTTTTTTGCGCAATTTTGTTTTCGATTCGTTCACGTAAACAACGAGCAGATCGCGAAAAAAACGCTTTTCGACGTTTGACCGCATTGTGTGCGCATTTTTACAAATTTTCCTCGTTCGGCACATCCTAAATAAATAAATAAAAATTCCAGAAAGCGCACGCACACACAGATAAATATTTCTCGAGAAGGTTGACAGAACCGGAAGCGATCTTATTGTATCTTGTTTTTATTTACACCACCTTCGCGGACGCTTCGGACCAGCTCGTTTTCCGGTCGCCTTTTTTTGTTCACGACGAAGATCAGTGCTTTTGTGAAACATATTGTTTTCCATCACTTCCTTTCGAACACAATCGTTTAGCTAAAATGTTCCTCAGAAGCTTATTCCCATCCCTCATGCAATAATTTGTCCGGGCAAAAAAGAGAAAGATTAAGCTACGGTGGAGGAAATGAGTATAATCGCCGGAAATCCAAAAATCGTCTTGCACCCATTATTTACATAAGAAAACGAAATCGTACAATTTATTGAATACCTGCTCGAAAAAGGTTCACAGAACGTACATATATGCGCATATTTAAGAAATAAAGGATCGGCCCGGATGTCCGTTTGTGATTTTGTTCGTCTTTTTTTTCACGTCGTTTCGGTTGAAGCCCAGGCGAGACCTTCGTACAAAGCCTCAAACACCTGTGCTCTATTTTTTCATTTGGTCTCGAGCTCACCAGGGCCGCAACAATGAATGGGCCACTACCTACGATAATAATATTCGATTCTATGAATTCGAATATATTATTTTTTACTATTAAAAAAAAAGTTTCCGTCGAGTGTCAGATTACTGAAATTTAAAAGCGCATCTGACTTGAAAGTACCTGTGTGATAAATTGAAAGTATCTATCATAAATTCTTTCCAAGACATTCTTCGTATAAAAAAGCGACTCGTGACGTAATAGAGCTTCATTTTTTCATCAAGGAAAACCGGGAAGTTTCCGGCGAAAGTGCCCTCTGGTTCCGTTAGCGTTCCCACGCTCTGGAAACCAACAAACACCTTGCATCCTCTGTATACACTTTTTTATACCTTATCTTCTTCCCCTCACAGTAGTAAACACATGCGTGCATAAAAAACCATCACAAAAAATCGAACGTCAATATAACGTTCGCGAATAATCAAAGAGCGAATCTCGGCGTTGAATTCAAATAACACGTGTCATAATCATACGACTATCTCGATAATATAATATAGTAATTTATGAAAAGATTTCGGACCGGTTTGAAGATGATGAATCCAATGAAAAAATTTGTGAAGCTCACAATCACAATACACAGATAAAACACGAATATGCGTATGTGAATTCGAGACTACCTACCCCCTTCTTGCACGAAAAACGGAAGAATATGCTCGAGACGAGCTTTTTATTATGCAAAACGGTGAATGGTGTACGAAAAATGGGCTTTACACTGTTCGAGAGTTCTCAATAAGAAGAATGGAGGATGTCTTGTCTAAGAGATAAAAAGATCGAGTGGACGGAAGGGGGACGAGTCTCATTGAGTTCGAAGGAAAAGGAAGTGAGTACTTTTGTATAATAACAAATAATGAAAATGTATAATATACACACACACGTATACGAAATATATATCTGCATATGTTGAAAGCATAACACACATGCGCATATAGGTTTTAAATAGCGTTCAAGTGAATCCAATCGTGGCGATTCATGCGTAACGGTGCCCGCATTAGTCCACTGCATCTGCATATTGCCAAAGAAATGGCACAGATAGCGAGATCTCGTTACCAAAGGAAAAAGAACGTCAACGACATGTAAGCACTTCAAAGCTTCCAAAAATAAAATATAAAACTCATTGTCCCATATATTTATGAGTAACGGATTACGGATCTATTATTGTAATTGAGTCCGTATCGCAAATAATAGAACAAACGATGTCGATTTAGCGCTAAAGTTAAAAACAATAAAAATACACGTCATGCCATTAACGATGACTAAAAGTAGCGGACTACAATCGATTTATATCTTCATTACGGAGAAATTGTGAAACGAAGACAGTATTATTGCAGTGAAAAAGTATTATAACTTCCGGTCAAGTGACCTGAGTCAAAAGCAGCGAGAGACATCATCAGCTACCGTTATCTATGGGGTGAGCCAATAGCAGCGACATAAGAAATTTCTCAGAAACCTGGCAAAAAATAAACGACCGAATAAAATCGATACGTGTTCCCATATTATGTGTGTAACCTTTGATTCCACAATGATTTATTACACACGAAAAAAGTTATTGTTATGTGCAACTTTCGTATCACCTGTGCTCATACGTGGACGCATTCTTCGGCGGCAGGTAAGAAAGACTTCTTCCATCCTATAAGACGTATCATTGTACAGTTTAAGCGAGGGACAACGCCCACATCCGTTTCCGTCCTCAATCGTATGAAACACGTCTGAAATTATGAAAAAAAATGCGAATCGAATTCGCAAACTCGGATGTTGGACTTTGTGCAAGATTACCGTAGTACCTGCGGCCGTAATAGATCTGTCGTGCGAACATTCACTATGACGAGTTTCGGACAAGATAAACAGACCCTCGAAAACTTGTTTGATCATAAACCACAACCGCGGCCATCTAACCGTGACCAAAATAAGAATTAAATAAAATCGAAATGTTGCGTCATTGGCTTGCACGAAACGTGAAAACGAAAGCTCATCGCGCAAATACGGGATTTGTTTGGAACTGGATCAACGACTCGGAGCGATGCCGAAAAACCTTGTGCTTGCATTCTTTATAATATTAATCGAGCAGGAAACATATTTAAGAACAAGTCGACACGGAACCAGATTTCAAAGATAAATTAAATAAGCTTTAACGAAGACGTAAATGTCGGAATACTGCACCTATTTTCGTAGAATCGCGGGATCATCGAACCGTAATTACCCACTGGTAATTTCCGAAATAGTAATTAATTAATGGTCATATATGATGGCACATGTTGCGATTAGGCAGAACGAGAATCGGATAGCAAAGTGCTGGGTTAACCACGCTACATGGTCATTACCCGCGGCCGGTAGCCGCAGCCTCTCAATGAAGCGTTACAGTACAATCTGGTGTACTCTTGCCACAATCACTGATATTAACACTCTTTTTCCTCAATTTTTGACATAGGTATCAACTATCATTGACATTTGTGACGAATTCCATGTTTTTTTTTTATAAAGATACGCCGAACAGTTTTTCATATAATTGTATATTAGAAAATCAATCAAACTTTTTCATTGAAATATTTCCAATTTTTTTTCAACAAAAACAAAGAGGATCATTTTAATAATAGGTCGAAAATCAAATTCGATACGTTAAGCAAACAGAAGCAACCTCAAACCACTGAACATAATACCCGTGTTGTGGGTATTGAATTATTGATGTTGTTTTTTTTTCATTCGCCTTTTGTTTATCATCGTACCTTTATTGTGAACAAGTGGCACTTTCATTTACTTTTTAATGAGTACTTAAAATTGCACGTACGAGTACAGTGAATAGATTTTAGATAAGCCATGCATACTACCGATGATTACTAATGAACGTATCGGGAATATTATTTAATTTTTATTCGCACCACGACATAATAATTCTACCTCGGTCTTAAAAAGCACGTAATCGCAACATACAGATTATTCACGTTAATAATAAGAGTTAAATAATGAACGATATAGATAAACTAATTGAATGATTTTTTTTCAGAATTCGGAAGAAGATTTGCCCGTATGCAGTCCCCATGCAGTTTGCAACAAGATAGATTTATACGACGAAAACCAACCGTGGATCGAAAAACAATGCCGTTGTCCGGGACATCACGTATGCAAAAGGTAATAAAAGTCGAATTGAACTCTCGAGCGACGTATATCAAATTCATCAGACGACATTAACATTCACAATCATCGTTTTCAGCAACCTAATCGCCGACGACGGACACACACTGGTCGACAGAACGAGACAATACAAATTGTGCGAGCCGGTGAAGAAGCTGGGCAAATGCCGGTACTTCAGGGACCCGACATGGACCCTCATCTCGAGCCCAGATACGAACGTTACAGAGCAAATAGTACATTGCCACTGTCCTAGGAATTCCGTTACGTATTTACTAGACAAGCATTCGTACGAGACATCTACCGGACGAGTCGGATACCAGTACACGTTCGCTTGCTCGCCGCAAAGTGTGAGTTGGTTTTTGTATTATTTTGTAGGTTTCGTGTTGAACGGATAGGGGGTCTCTTTTGATTTGGATCCGATTGTTATTTAATATTTTTTTAAATTCATGAACGTGGGGGGAAACGTTTGATATGAAACTGAATTATTTTTTCATGTTGATGGAATTTTTTGTTAAATGTTTTAGTATGCGTATAAAGTATTTTGTCAGGGAAGTAGTGTTATTTCTCGTTTGGCGTTTTTTTGTGTTTCAACTGTATTAATCGTTACCAATATGCGAGATTATCTGACATTCATAATGAGATTGAAATTTTTTAAATCGAAATATGGGTTCGAATTGATTATAAAGCTGAATAAGATGCAAAAATTGTAAAATTAATTAATTTATATACATGTTTTGTTTAGTTATATCTTTAATTTATGAAGGTTGTTAGAGCCACTACCAAATATGAAAAATCCGTTACTTTAGTACACAACCTGAACTTTATACGACTCAGTTTTCGGTTAAGGACTTTAAGGCAATCATGTTATTATACTATACATCTCGCGCACGTAGAATATCATATTATACATACATACTTTATAACTGACAACGAGTCACATTCGAAACGCGAACGACCAAAACGTGCAATTTCGCCGACGAATAAAAACACTTTTCACGAACCAAATTCGCAACTCGCGGACATAACTTTTATAATAAAACTGAACAGGAATCCAGTAACGAGAACACAACACAAACAATCGAAACAGACCATAGGCAAAAACCAAATTAATATTCCGCATTACCGTTTTTCAGAGATTGCGATGCGGCCGCAAAGAGCCGTGCAGGCTGTTCACGGTGAGAAAGAGGCAAGAGTCACTCGAGGAAGTCAACACGTCGACGCTGTGTCAATGTCCGAGGTCCCACGTGTGTCCCCACAGACACACGTCCTTCGGCGTCCTGCCGGGCAGGACATACGCGGAGGAATCCATCAGGACGTACTCCGGCTACTGCATGGACTCCTCGCAGCAGCCGGAGCCGCCTCACGACAGGGCCAAGTAAACACGGGGGCTTTGGAAAATTCAACGAATATCGAACAACTGTTGTGAAGTGATCGAATCGAAGCTCGAAAAGGTGCCAAGTGACTGAGGCCGAAATCGGTGGCCGATTGTTGAGATCTGTGTGACTCGGGGGAACGTTTCTTGTAAATTCTGCTATTAACGCTTCGCGACAGCTGTACAATGTATGCTGTTGTACATATTCTGATTTCAACCGATTATTGTGTGTTTGTCTTTTTATATGTGTGTGTGTGTGTGTATGTTTCGTACATCTTGTCATAAGATGGAATATTTGATATTCGCTATTGTGGGTTATGCCCGCCCGCTCGGTCATTACGATATTTAAAATCAAGAGACTGATACGTACAAAATACTAATTTGTATTAAATTGTCATTGCGTAAACGATGCAAGTCACAATCTTAGCTCTTAGGGTGTGTTTATATTTAAACATGGATTAAACATTTTAGTTTTTTTTTTCGAAGAGACAACGAAAGTGGTGCCATTCACTTGCAAAACAATATTTTTAGAATTTCGCGAAAGCTCAATTTTTGGTACAAATTTAATTGATTCAAAGAACTCGACGAATGTGCTAACACGCTTGCCAATTTTTTTTTCTAAGTTCAATTCAACGAGTACGCATCGAAATTATGGATGAATATAAAAATCTGTAGTTAATTGTAAATCATAATTCAGTCTAGTTACCGCGATTGAAAGAAAATTTCATATGGCGTACTATTACAAATATACGAAATCTCATATGGAGATCTATACTATATTGTAATCAAAGCTTTAAGATACATTTATAATAGATATTTAAAAATGTAAAAATAACGTTAGTATTGCGTTTCATAGATTTATCAATTTTAATTTAAGTTATAGTTGTTTTTAATGAAAATATATTATTTTTAATCGACCATGAATAAATCAATAATGTGTGTTAAAAACGATTTATATTATGAAAGAAATTATCATCAAAAGTGCATGCGAAGTATTCAATGTTGTTTTACATATTATGTCATATTATTTGCATGTATGTATTCATATTTATTCAAATGTTGACTAAAATAATAAAATAATTTATCGAGTTGCAGACTGCAACTATGGGTTAATTCTTCATCTTTTTCTTTCGAAACCACCATAAATAATTTTCCAACCGGTTAACTGCAATAAATTTATTTCAAATAATTTTACATTTTATGAAGATAATGTACATAATTACCTTTAACAGTTTCTCGGGTGATATATTGAACTTCAATAATGACAAGATATACATCATAAAATCGGACAAACTGAGAGCTTTTACAGTTAGAAATGTTGGTATTGAACAAATGATTAGAATACTAGGTAAGTATAATAGAAAAGACGATCGTATGCTTTTATCATAGAAGGTGTGAAAATTCTTAACAAATAAATTCTACAACTGACAAATCACATTTTAGGTAAGTATTTTAAAAACAGCGTACTGTCAAAATAAAAAAAAACTAATTTAACATAAAACCATAAAGTGATTATTTATAAGTTTCTTGCTCCTAACTCCGTGTACCATCCCGAAGCAGAGATTATACAATTTATTTACCATCAGCCGTCATTAATCATCGTTAAAGGAATTATTATGAAAAAGCGATTTTATACCCCAGACTCGAACAATAAAAACGCGCGCGGTTTTTTTTCCCGTTTTCGTGAAAAACCTCTCGGTAATTAGGCGTAATCGAGCCTAAACAAAAATAAAAGACCACCTGATGAAAATCGACATCTGATTATTCTAAGAAACGTCCGTGACAGACGTAGGATTCTCAAAAATATAGAGACTCTGGGACCAATCGATTCGAGAGAACGATTTAACGCAAATTCAGTCCAACAATACCCCCGAAACGGTCAACGATCGGGAGTTACCCGAAAATCGGTTAACTGATCACTTTAACAATAACTTACATAAATACGTATTCGATTGTGAGAACAGTTCCCATCTCCAGAGAGCCGCTGCCAAGAGCTTTTCCGCAAAAGAGAAGAATGTGTCTCGCCGATTGACGGTCGAACACGATTGAAGCGAATTTCATTGCATATTGTACAATACACATTATGCACAATAACAATGAAAACATAAAAAAATGCACGCGGATCTGCGGTTTTCAACGGTCCTTTGTACCCGAGGTGCACGCATAAGCGTGATCTCGATATGCAAATGAACCGCGAACGGTTCTGTGAAATCGGAAATTTGGGACTTTTCCGCCCCTTGAGGTATTGGTCGGCGCTAAATGTCGATTGTGCGAATTAATCGAAGTACGATTTTCTCTCATGGTCGGAGGTTAGAGGTCGATCCATCGTAGCCGAAAACGGATTAGTTCCGGCATCACTGAGAAATCTTCGGCCTTGTTTGCCGCTGTACAGTTACTTTTCCCTTTTTCTAATTTTTACCGTACTCGCGCACATCGTCTGAGCCAGTTACTTTTCCGATAAATCGTGGGCAGCAAACGATCTAGCCACAACAACGAAAATTACACCAAATATTGCACGGACCTCGAAAAGAAACGCTCGTCTCGAAACAAAATTCATAATTATATTAAAGAATTCGTGTTGGAAATGGGGAAAATTATGTTTATGCCTCTTCTGTTTTTTGTACGCTTGACCAAATTAGAAAATATGTACATATGTGAAACAAAACGAATCACAATAACGAATTTTATAGGGGAAAACACGCACCGGCTGCAAATGTTGTGCAATACGAAAACGGTACAATATCAAATCAACACAAAAAATAACAATGATAAAATGTATAATTATCGTGCCACCCGACCAAAACGCATTTGGATCACAGGTCGGGTCAACGCAAAAAATCTAATCGTTAACTCGATTTTTTCATAGTGTATCGTAATTTGTACTGTAATCAATTTACCAACGTGTATACACATTATTATAACGAGGAGAGAAACTATGATACGAGATCACGTACGAATGGTACTCGGAAATTTCGTCCAATATTTAATTTGATTTCGAACAAAATCTGGGTGAGTCGAAATGGAAAATTGTGAAATTTATGCAAAATCAATAAGTGCAGAAAGAAAACGCGGCTCATCAATGCTATTGACAGTCACGATGAAAGAAAACATCGTTAGGTGTAAAATATACGGTATGCACGCGTGAAACCGACAATCAACAGATGTTCACGGACGAAAAGAAAATTCTGTAAACGATTCCAGATGCTATAGAAAAGAAAAAGCGAGAAGCTGGATGCCAATTAAGTGAACTGAGCGAGAGTTTTCAATTTTATTTTTGGACAAGATGCGAATAGAAACTCCGACAAATAAAGGAGGAACGATGCCCAAAAAAGACACGGGTGGTCGTTTCCAATCTGCGGCAAATCGGACCAATTCCGCTACAAAACTTCGTTGATACGAGCACCAAACATCGTTCGGCATCTATTTTTTATATTGTTTTATTTGTCTGCCCCAGGGAATGATTGATGACGCGAAGCCATCGCACATTCGTAATAGCATCGAACTATTTTCTAAGAAAAACGACCGTGGCGAACTGGAAACTGCGAGACGTGCATCGTTTTCTATTCCCAACCAAACCATGACTATTAGAAGAAACATACATAATTACAACATGTACTTATACGGATACGTGTATTTGAATTGGATTTCATTATACAAAAAAAGTGTATAACGATTCAATCTAAATTAATCTTGGACAAACATATTTTTTTATAACCGCTACCAAATATTGAAACTATGATATATCACCGAGAAAATTCTGGGAAAATTCTTTCTCTCAAATACCAAAAACAAACACAAATATTGGTACAAGAAATGAGAAGACTTTTAAGTACTAGTACCTACGTGATGTTTGTAAATATAGTATCATAAGATACGCGTAGTTCTTATGAAAATTACTAGTTAAACACAATTGTGAAGCGTAAAAAGATAATTTCTTCATGAGCATAAATAAAACCAAGAAAAAGCGACACGTCATACTGCATCCACGTTACGATAAAATCTCGCTAACAACCCTGCCTTTCCGACTTCGAGCAGAACAATTGAAAATTCTAACGACAATCGTTAATCTCGAAAAACCACGACGACGAAACATTTGCATGAAACGCGAAAAGCTCGCCAAGATACAGCAAGCAAAGCACGTCCCAAACGAATCACCAACGTACAGACAACCGTCCGTACGTTTATTATAATATTAAGAGAATAGAAAGGATGAAGCAAATCCAAAGGGCAACGAGAAATGGCGCGTCCCACAAAGCGGAAAACACGAAAGTCGGCTGAACCGACCAATAAAGAACGGTTTCGGCAAATATCTTCGTCTAAAATGCGAAAGTGACAGCAGCGGGGGTTTTGACGTTTCACCTGACCGAGCGAAATGCGCGGCCGACGCATCATCATTCGACTCGTTACGTGACAAAATTTTCGAGCTGCGGAAAAAGAGAGTCGAGGTCGCAAAAGTAGAGCCGTGGCTGCGATTAAATCGCCGTTGTCATTTTTAACCGACATTAGGCCAATCGATAACGGTAACCATAGTGCGGCGATTCAAGATTCGGGCGAAAACAATCGAAAAACAAACCCGTGTTGCGATATGAGTAAACTGTGAATTAATAATTGATCGAAATTTTAATAAGACGAAGCTGGTTTTTTTTTATTGAATTTTATCTTTGGTTCCCAAGGGAAGATTAGATCTTGTATCTTAATTGTTTAGATTTGATTTTGTACACACGGAAAAAATAACAGTTCTGAAGTTATTACGATATTATAGATTATAATAATTCGAAATGGCTAATTAATGTAGAATCGTTACACGGATGTTTATTCGTAAGCTGTGCGAATTTATGAGAGTATTGTATTTTTAGCGTGAAATAACTTCTCAGGTGAGTGAACGATTTTGCGGGCAAAAGCACATTAAGCTTTCAAACGACATTCGAATACAGTCATGAAGTAGTTCCCACGTTAAGTGATATCGCGATACGATCGGATTACCTCAAAATGTCGCGGGTCGGTCTGCTTTAAATTCAGAAATTAGATAATTTTGCAAAGGCTCGCGAATTTTCTCCAAAAACAACAAAAGAAAAAGTGACAATGGGAAGTAGCTCGGCGTCTGATCGGATACGACCGATTAAGCCCATAAAACGAACTGAGTCTTGGGAAAAAACAATCGGGTTATCCGAATGCTCAAATAAAACTTTCTTTGTGACGAATCACGAAAATCAGTGTTGAAATTAGCATTGGATTTTTCGAACATTAGAAGGTAATAAAAGTTCTACTTTTACAAATTCGTGGAAATAAAATTTTAATTACCGGAAATTAAGAGCAAATTTTCAATGCATCACTTTAGCGTACAGCTCGCTTCCGAACGGTTGAATCGTTTGCGATTCTGTTTATGTGAGGGCGGTCAATCAAAACGTTCCGTGCAGTTTGCATAAATTATTTTTTTGCACAACTTTATACGCCTCTGATCAAATATGTAATTATGTGGCCTTTTCGCCACCGGTAAAACGGCACGTAAAAATCATTCATGAGCGTTAAAGTTCACACTTGGGGAAAACAATGGCCATTATATGAGCACTGTTGTTAATTTGAGAACGATTGAACAACTCAACGAAAATTTTGACCTTGACACTGCAATAAATTTTATTATAATGCAACACTCACTCAAGAACGTGTGTGTAACTTGCGTGCGTGCTGTCAAATGCGGGTCAACCAAAGAAATGCCCCACGATGGATAATATTTGACCTTATTAAATGCAGCAGCGGTGTATAATATAAAATTTGCTTTTACATACATATATGCATGCGCATAAAACCGTTTTAGTATCGCGTTTCGAGCCGCGATACCATCACGTTTGACTTAACACAGTGGGAAATATACATGTCTGTCTCACTTCCGTATTTGTCCATCGGACTCTTCAGAGTCTGAACGGACCGAATTTGAAAACTACTAATGGCATACAATGCCAAGTCATCGCGCAACATACGCATCCAATGCAATCGAAACGAAGAAGAAAGGCCCGTAACAAATTTCGGATATTCTCGATTTCAACGTGAAATTGAACGGACTGTGAACAAAAACCTTATAAAGTTTTTTCACGTTTGTTTCTAAACTATATACACTTGAATTATTTTTATTGCGAGAAAATTAGTGAGAAATAAGGAGCACGATTCTCGGAAATACGAGCCGTGAAAATCTTCATACTTAAAGAACGAAACTTAGTTTTTTTTTATTTTGTATTATTTTCGATTCAAATATACATAGAAAAAAACTATTTAATCTATTTATTAATCAAATATGAAATTATCAATAAAAAATTATGTTAAAACCAAAATTTTTCATAAAATATGAAAATTGCATAAAAAATGTCAGAGACTTCAACGAGCGTATAAACACGAAACCTACATTTCTAAACAAATAAAATATCCCAAAATAAAAATTGGCAAAAACATAAAGAGACCCCAAGCCCCAAAAATTCAAACCCGCACGACCCAAAGGCGCAAGTCGAAATTCGTCCATCGCGAGATACGATTCGATCATATACCGTTGCGAAGTAATATGCGGCGATGGAAGCAGCCCACGAAGGTGTAAAAGTTTTCATGGGAAGTTAGACACCGACGAAGAGGTACCGCAAGTCCCCTTCATAGCGGAGTGAATTTTCCAGCAGCGTGGGAGGGGGCGTGCGTCCCACATCGCCGGCCGCCGCATCGGCCAGATACGCTGTTCTTGCCGACAACAAGTCGAATACAAGCAGCCAGAGCACGGAGCCGACCCTCAGTCGGACACGGAAGCGCGCAATGGCAGCACGCGACGGATACTGCGCGCTCGCGCTCGTGCTCGCGATGGTGCATTTGGCACGTTCGCACACCCTCGTGGGACACGCTCATGAGGTGCTGCATAAAAATAGTATAGCGCCGCTAAGGGTAGTCGATGATACTTTGCCGGTGCAGGCTAGGAGGAATTCTAAATCTATGTCGTTCATGGATTATTACTTCCCGTCGTTCCCGTCGTCGAGGACGCCTAAGGTTTCTAATACTTTCAACGCGACGAAAAGCGAGAATGTGACCGCCGTTGAAAATGTCGCCGAAGAGAAGGCGCAGGTTGTTGAGACTACTCCGATTCCTGTGTCCACCCAAGAAGAAGCTAGGGCTACTGGTTCTACTAGGAAGGGAACAACGACGGCCAAAAGGAAATCTTCGGTTAGACAACCTAGTAGCACGACGCCTAAAACTAAAAATGCTCAGAAAACGAACACGACGCAAAGGGCTACGACTCCGAAGCCAATCAATAGAAATACCACCCCGATGAAAGTCACGACTTCGGCGCAAAAGACCACTCATAAACACTACACTATTTATCCGAGCGTTGTCATGAGCAAGACGAATCCTCCCACGACTATTTACAAAATGAAGACTGAAAGCACGACGAAGGCAACGAAAGCTCCGAGTAGCGGCACGACAGCTGCAATTAAAAATGAGCCATCGCCCATTTCGGAAAGTGTTACTGAAAGATCTACCACTGTACATCAGAGTAGCCCTTCGGGTTCAACGGTGACAGACATTGATGGAAGAGAAGGCGAATTAGACCTCAGACCGCAGATACACAACGTCAAAATCAACGATCAAACTAAGAAAGAGGTATGTCAAAATATTTAATTTATAATTTATATTCATATCAAGAATTCTTTATTTTATATAAAGAGTAAGTAAATTAATATTAAACTAGATAAAAATTATCGATTATTTAATAAAAACTAGATTATAATTTTTTCAATTTCATCGGGCAAAATGAGAAAAATCTGAGAATTCTTAATATTACACTTCTCTAATTTTATTTATAAACATGTATTTTTTATTTATCTAATTGTAAAAAGACGATGTTATTCCGAATACAATAGGATGATTATTCGTTGTAAAATAATGATTTTAATTTGAAAACAATAGAGGACTATCCAAATTGAATAAAAATCTAAAAGCAATATCGTTATTATCCACTTATTGTACACTCGAAAGTGATGATAATGTTGTAGAAAAGTAGCGAAAGCAAGCATCACGTTATTGCTGCAATTGTTGCCACCGCCGATTAGAATAAATTGTTTGTACATGTGTGCAACGAGAGATTCAAATTAAGGTTGAAGTTATTTTTAAACAATATACTTATGCAGTCAATTCGATTAAAAATCAAACATATTTTTGATTTGTATTGATTAAATCGGCTCACACGACCATATTCGTAAAATCACTCGAACATGAAATTAAATAAATTTAAATTTTATTCTGAATAATTAACCAAAAACGAAAATGGAAAAATTATGTAAATCGTCAGGGTAATTCATGAACTATTTTAGCACTATCCGGATATTTATAGACTGGTTGTAGAAAAAAAATGACATTCAGATAAAATAATTCACGTATTTTCACAAACATTTTCAATTCCGAAATAACAGTTAAACAAGTAATAAATTCAAGCTTACGAAAAGAATTTAATTAAGTATGTTAAGTAGATGATCAATTCTGAATCAATATTAAAAAAAGCATAGGACGTTTTCAGGAAAATAAGTGCCGTAAGCCGGTCCGGTCCGCTTGAATAACAGTCAAGAACGGTGTGGTACGCAAATTGCACACAATCAGACCGAGAAGCTATCGAACTATCTCAACACTGCCACTGAAAGAGTTTCACTAAAATTTTCCATAAAAAAATTCGCTACGCATATACAGTAATTTGCATACGCACACATATATGCGTAACGCAATTTTAAATCGCGCACTGCTAATCTTGTGCATAGGATACGAACGAAAAAACGAAATCTAAAAGCTCAATGCGGAAAATTCGAAAGCAATGGAACTTAGCGCCTTATTCACGCGTTTTTTCCCCTATTCATTTCGTCATACAGTTTCGACCGCAGGAAAAATAGAAAACGAAATTAGAGGGAATGTCCGGATAATGGGAAATTAACAGGCGCCAAGCGAAAACAAATTATAAACAGTCTCGATCGTTTAAAAGCAACGCTCGCCTCGACCGGTTCGACCATTTACGGCATGAACTCGGGACCGATTCTCGTAAAATTGCAATTCGCTCGGATATATTAGAAAGGAAGCTCACGAAAAAGCTAACGTCCGCGAAGAAAGCTTCACAACTCACGTTTTACATTTCGAGCCAATTTGTCGGCACGCGAAAAAAAAATGGTTTTAACTTAATTTAGAATTTCTATTCAGCGCATAACTATGGATATCGTTGAACGCTGCATATTGCGGTAGCTAGATTCAGAAATAATAGAATTTTCCGGACCATTGTTCTGTCAAGTTTTCAATATTTATAACTGACATTGATAATATAAAATATAACAGCGAAATCTTATCGTGTAATATATACTTGCAAAGTTATCAGATCAAATGCGATACATTACTAAATTATTCAATACGAAATAAATTTCACTTTAAATTTACTATACAGTAAATAAATTGCATTTTAATGTCGAACACGACAACATTCGATTTAGTGAAATTGGGTATATTGTGTTCGAATATGTATACAAGCGCGTGATCATGTGCGTATCAAATGCTTATAAATAACAAAACGGTAGCACTTCCCGTTACTCCCAATATATTGTACCACGGATAGCATCTAATTTGTTTCGATGAGACATTCACCTTATCAGTTAAAAATAAACCAGATCTACCACGTCGAAATTATGCAATCATAGGTTCCCGGGGACGTAATGACTCACGCACACACATTACTGGTCGTAATGTAGATTTATTACTACGAGATGAATTGCACAAATACGTTAGTGTCAGATTGAATAAGAAAATCGTTCAATTACACATCGGAACGTCTCTTTCAATAACCCCGAAAAAAATAGTCTCGCGATAACATTTTTTTATGAAGCGATTATCGATTATCGTTAGGCAATCTTCTCGCCGTCCGCGCATACACGATGAATTTTTATTATAATCAAAACATAAGAAAACGTATGATTTATTATATTCAAAGTTCATTTGTCGCCTTTGTGTTAAAATGAATGAAAAAATAAAAACATATAAGAATAATTGATGATTGGTATTACTTCGTTATAATATCAAACCACAGTACATTATATTAAAGTTAATTTCATTCACACATCGAGGTTATGTGAATGAATATCGTTTTGCTTATAGGATAGGACTAAGTGATTGCACTCTTTGTTTGTTTTGTGATAAGCAGTTGAGATTTTGAGAGAAAACTTCCGAGCTACAGTTATAATGTATAATTGTTACGTGCTGCACATGAGACCCAATTGGGCTGTACAACAGATGCTTGGAAATTTTTGAATATTCGGCGTAGTAACGGAACTGCGTACGTATCGTGAGAAAAAATCGCGATTTATTTTAGATAAACACGTTCATTAATTAATGGAAAGACGTATGCGAACTTGAAACCGCTGTAACTTTGATGGTCAGGTTCGCGAACAGCGCATTTTTACATTTTAATGTGAATCGCATTTGCAACAAATTGCTAGTTCGAAAAAAATGCATTGTTTACATGTCGCGTGAGACCGCAGACGAGATACCGTTGATCGTTGAGACATAAATGAATAAATTTCGATTATGGTTCAGTTTAGATGGGATCGCGATAATAGCTCTAAAAAAATATTAAATCAAGTTAATTGGCAGTGATGCACGTGTTGCGAAGCCGGCTTGTGTATCTTTATCGCTTAGTCGAAGTGATGGCTACTTAGATACTTAGGACGTAGCAGATTCCACTTTTCCGTCGTCACGAAGGGCACTGAATTATAGGTTCCTTGGTCATAAGACAGAATAACGAAGAAAACTCGTGCGCAAAATGCAAAAGTATACAGATAAATACAAAACCGGACAATGCGAAATAGCTCATAGCAGGAAAATATTCCCCAGATTCATCCGTATTTCTTTTTGTACGAAAATAAAAACACGATCGTGCACGAAAATGAATCAAATCACAAAAAAAAACCCGAGAAAATGTAACGACGCGTTTTTTCGCGAAAATCCGAAACGTAGCCACGGACAAAAGTGTCGCACCATAAGCGCGCATTTTTTTCCATCCCGACGAGTCATAAGGTCGAAAGCGTGCCGAGACGTTTTCTTTGAGAATGCGAGAACCGCTATCCACGGAAACAGGGATCATTTGAATAAAGCCGCGGCGACATGCGAAGAAAATTGGACACAAGTGTAAGCAAGAGCCTCCTGCGACGTCCTCTGATCCCGCGGCGCTCGCAAGGCAACAAACGGTTCATCGACTCCGGGAAGCTTTTTGTTGTTTTCCTTTTTGCCAGCGCAGCATCGCGTCTTAGAAGAGCCATTGTGACCTCGCTTCCAACTGGACTCGGTGTCTGTCTATTGTACGTACGTGCGAGTCCAGTCAGCGCTTTTGAAAGGATATCGAAGTGGTGATTTCGAAATGGTGCATGAAGAATTATACGACGTTCGGAAGCAATAAATAGATGGATTATATAAAATTTTCGATAACGATCAATAACAAATTATATATTTTATTTTAATTATTTTATGTTGAAGACAGGACGCAATTTTCTACTATGAAGATTTTATATATTGAGATGAAACATTCCCATGTTTTAACCACTTTGTTACGATGCGAAAATATCCATCTCAACACTGTGAAAAGTGGCAATATATTTTTCAGTATTATTTATGGCATAATAATAGTCGTCGCGAAAAAATGCAACTGTATAAAAAGTACATAGGTATTAAGAAAGGCGATGGTGCATCTAAACTGGTTGTTTCTGCATCTTTTTGCATATTTCACCATAACGAGAATATTCAGCCGATAGATAATAAAAGTCGCTTCGCCTGATTACTATCGTGACCACAATCCGTCAGATCATCTCGATTTCGGATCGCAAGAATCTAACAAAAACCCGAAAAATTTTTTCCGACCGAATAACATTACGACAACTTTTTCCATCGACAGCATAAAAGCTTAAATTCAACCGAGTGTGAATTTGAAAAAAGACGAATTCTATTTTCGATATAATGATTTCCCTATAGAATTGAACAACGAGAGCAAACTGTAAGCATTCATTATCATGGCGAGATCAGCAACACCCACCACATAACAATATTATTACATGAATATTTAAATCGCATTTATGCATAATGAGCTGCGCGTACGGCGGATCATTTAGCCGAGATGAATAATAAATGAAAGAGTAATTACGGTTCGATTGAGTACTTTTTCGTAACTGTGAAATTGCAGCAATTATATATTGTACGAATGAAAGTATGAAACTTTGCATAAATATTCATTGTCACACTTGACGAGAAACGTTCAGTGCCGCGTTAAACATTAATAGCTCAAATTAATTATCTCGGATTATTATTTTTGCTTTGCAAAAAATTGCATATTGCATCTAAAACAAATAAATATAACATGTAGGTACTCTAATCGTTTCATTTTTTTGAAAATTTATAAGATATGTTATTTTCAACGATGAATTCGAAAAATTCGCAATCAACGAATAGAATTACGACCATCATCGTCGAAGTCATTATTTTCAACACGCTTAAACCTAAAACAAAAAAAAAAGCGAACGTACTTGCACAAAACGAAAGCTTCCTCGACATGTTTCTATTCAACCTTATCCGAAGACAATTATAAAATACCACATAGTTCATCCAGCATTCACGCAATACCCTTTGCGGTCATTAATACAAAAAACCAAACTCATTGTCACAAAATAATTAGAAATTCCGTGACATTGTCGTGGTTTAGTACGGATCAGAGAAAACAGCTGCGAATCGAGACGCGATT
>JAOXNN020000036.1:4047172-4064331 GCA_028571205.2 Hydropsyche betteni | reverse complement strand
AAAATAATTAGAAATTCCGTGACATTGTCGTGGTTTAGTACGGATCAGAGAAAACAGCTGCGAATCGAGACGCGATTGTGCGTGAAGAAGAGTCCTAGTGGCGAATTGGCTCCGCTTAGTTACACTCATCGATTACCAATCACAAAAACGAATTTCGAACTATAAGATTTTCGAATTCTTTTACAACGCTTTAACTGTGCCCGTGAAATCGAATCGAAGCGACGATAAACGATAATTATTGCGATGCGCGCGCCGTTACAGACATTTTCGAAAATAACGCTATTCCGAACGCCGAACCATTACGTCCATTTATTTCATTCAATCGATTATTCAAACCAATCATATTTCGTAATAGACAAATGTACGATTTGTACCAGTGAAATTTCGCGCATTTACATGTAACGTACAAAAATAAACCGATATAAGACATAAATAGACGCGGCGCGATACAAGCGTAAGTGGGAAGATCCAACCTGCAATTCCCGTTACCGATTCCTAGTAAAAATCGGAATGTTTCGCGTCTGATATCCATTCTCGTCGTCGTGCTTTTTTTCGCGAACTAGTATTCCATATGTGGTGAAAAAACATTTGTTACACGACTTTCTTGAATTCATAAATAGTTATAAAATCGCACATGACAATCGACTAGACAAATAAATGTACAACTTGACGGCCGCGATCAAACTAAAAAAAACGTTTCCAAAGTTCGTAACCAACTGCGAAAATTGGAACGAACCGGTTGTTTTGGAAAATAACTACGTCATTTCAGCAATTCGTATTTACTATAGTTTCTTTGTATGGATGCACACAATCGCATTGATCTTCATATAATAATTCATGTCGATTACACCGATATTTGTGAGAAATCGTTCAGAACCGGCGGCGAAACAATCGTGCGACCTCCGGTACTGAGTTAAACGCTCCAAAATTCTACTTTCAGAATTAAGTTCACATGCCGATTTGACACGGCAAGTGGGGGGCACACGTCTGAACACATAAAATGGACAACACAATCGTCAGTAATAAATTTGATAGCATTCGTTTTGAGCGCTAATTGCTATATTAATAACAGCATCTCTCCGTTATCGATACAAAAATGATTCCGAAGAAAATAGAGCTCGATTGAGCCATTGTTTCAATCGGATCGATTTCGTTTCGTACGTACGATTAACCGCGACGGGGTGCGTTCAGAATAATACCCATAATGCGTTCAATAATCGAGGGAAACGAAGCCATCTCGAACACAGTGTGAAACGAACACAATTGCGGCGAATCGCGCATATGAAACGAACTCTTTTTTTTTTCACGACGATAATATATGTAAATGACTACAAGACAGGTGTCTGTCGCCACACGATGGCGTGAAAAACACCAGTATCGACTGCTATAGTTTTTAATTGCACGTGCGCGTATTGTCCGCACCTTGGGAAATGGACCGCAGCAGCCCATTGTCGACTGTTAATAACGGAAAAACTACCGGGCTGTGTCTACACATTACGACCAATAACATCTTGTAAATATAGTGTTTAAAATAAACAACGAAGGGCGTCGGTCGGCGGCTTCCCATCCGGGCTTTATGCAAATACAGCCACTTTTTGACCTACTAGTACGCGGGAAAATTCGGCGCCACTCGAGTACCAGTATATGAGTGCTTTCGAAATTTTATCGCCGAGCGAATTCGGTGGAAGCGAAGTAATGATTTGAAAAAGCATAAAAAAGAAGCAATACCGGCTAAATAAAGAATCTCGTTTCGCGTTGTATGGTCGTCGAAATGTTCGATAGCTTCAGACTTTCTCGACTACAATGGCAACAACCGTTATTTGTTTTGATCTGTTCATTTCCACGACGCGAAATATATTGAAGTAATCTCATGGTGAGCTGTACGTATTCGCTCCGTGCTCTTCGCATTATCAAAGCCACGAAGTCGAGGAAAGGTCTCCGGTTCGAAATTCTGAAATGCGATCGGAACGTTACGAACTCGCTTCGGCTACATTGAAACATGCCTTGGGAAATTAATCACGTGATTCGCGAAACTTGTACATTGTGAAATTTGTAATTTTGTTGTACTATTGAATATTCATCGCTGCGCTTGTAACATTTCATAAACGATTTATTATTTTATGAATAACGGTACGTGAAAACGGTGCGTAAGAAAATATTCATAAAGCATGATATTCGCGTTTATCTCCAATTGCAATAGTAATATCTCGCGAGGGTATGGGAGACATCTGACCTGTGACAAGTTGAACGTTCGTGCGTAAACGCAAATGTTGATGTGAAATTATAATTCGACTGTTACCATTCAACGTGGATTCTACGTGGAAATTTATTAATATAGCATACATTTTGAATTTCTGCGAATCCGCAATAAAGTCGCGTTGAATCCAGGTTTAATGTCACAGTCGCATTAATGGACAAAATATTGTGCATGCATCGCGTGTTGATAACAATAGGTTTTTGCGTTGTTTTGTAAAAAGTGAAAATATATGCAGAAATCAAACAACCGAAAAATCATTTTGAAGATACTATCATAATCGTCCGAAAACTAGGTCATAACTTTTTTATGATACTTTCATATAAATTCTATATAAAACTAAAAAGTTTTTAAGCACTAGAGATCGAGATTAACTAGGTAATTACAAAGTGACACATTTTATATATACATAATATGATTTCACAGGCTATCAATTACAATCGAACGAGTCTCACATAACATCATCGTGTTTATTTAAATTAGCATACATTACCATTAGAAATGTTGTTTATAACAATTTCATTAGCTACAAACACAATTTCCTCGCTTCCCCACGATGCGTTCATTCAAGACATGTGTGACCATACAAAATAATGTTCACGCATCCGTAATATTGTATTAACGCGCCATATTCACACGAACAAATTCAATATGCAATTTAAAGGAAAATCACGTAGAAATTCGATCTAGCAGCGACGATGATTTTCGAATTGATGCCAGAATACGAGCTTTTAATTTTAAATAACGTAATACTAAACCAAATGCGGTATGAGCATGCAATCTGCAAGAGCATTACGTCGGCGATGCAAAACCATTTTGCAATTATTTTTTCAACGGCTAACATGCACGATTTAAATTAATTGACACGTTAACGAATACACAACGGATCGCTTTACTTAAGCATAACAATGAGGTTAATATTAGTGTTATTTAGTGCAACAAAACCGAGTAACGTTTGTCATTTATTGCACCCAAAACAGGTAGCAAATTCAATAAATCGATTACTGGTAATGTCGCCGACGTTAAAATTGACCTAGAATTCATTGAAGCGTGAATTGGGCACTCGTAATACATTCACTATTATACAGGAAGATAAATAAACGTCCGCCGTGAAAATTCAATTACCATTCTGATCTAATGTTCGAAAAATTATGCGTAATGCAGCCGGTGGATATTGTTCCGAATATTTTAATTCGATTACGTCCGTACAGAAAGAAAGTGAAATACACATATGTGCGGGGGAGAGTACGGGAACCATCTGTTATCATCAACTGATATAATATTATTTAATAAAGATGCGAATGTATGTAAATGTAGTAAAGCACGATGCGTGCGGAACGATCATTATACGATGCCATGAAAATCATCATGTGTTTTTTTTACTAGAATAATACAATTATATTATTAAATTTAAAACGAACTTTATGAATTATTATACTGAAAAAATATTTAAAAAAACATTGGGAAAATTCAAGAATACAAAACGCTAGACTTCAAAGGCCAATAATAACAGTTTATCTAAAATTTCTCACGTTCACGAATTTTTTCTAAGCAAACTAAAAAACTTCAACGTCGGAAAATTCATCGAATATCAAATTTACTGATTGAAATAGCAAAATCATATTTCGAAACATGCTGTAAGAAGCCACAACGTACAGAAGTACATACTAACTGTACGTATTGCGGAGCGTACACGCATCACCACGATAAATTAAATCTGAATCGTGATTTTGCGGTATGCGAGAACAGATATATAAAACAAAACAAAACAAAAAAAAACACCTAAAACAAAGTGCGATTCGGTAGTCGACAATCACACGTTTATAATATTCCGTAAGTACCGTTTTCGGATAGTATCTTCGAAGCTAATGTGCGTTCGTTTCGTCCAAACGGATGGTTAATTGTGTAATTTTATGTTTATACAATGCATAAATGTTTTTATTTAAAAATTAAGAGATTTTATCTAGGATTTTCATGTTTTGCAGGTAATAGATATTAGTTTTGCGCTATCTGTTAATTAACTAATATTTCATTTAGAATAATCCTTTGAACTAATTATTATTGTAATAGTATAAAAAAACTATATATAATAATATAAATTTAGAATTTGAATTACATTTTTTTAACGCTTCCAACGTTCCGGTTTTTAGATGCAAGTGCTATATTTTCGATACAGTCAAAGTCATTAATTTTAACCATGTTTCTGTAACATATCATCTTGTGATGCGCACGAAGGTACAAACTACGTGTATAGCATTCAATCATTTCTAATTAATATACGCGATATGGATACTAGTTTAACTGTTCATAAGAAATAATACATAATATTATATTTGCATATTTAATAGAAATAACTGGTATTGCGTATTTTAACGACACCATATGTCAACAAGAACCATCGCGTAATTACAAATAGACGTTCCTCACGTACAATCATACTGTTAACGCGGCACGAATCGCCTGAAAACGGTACAGGGCAGATTTCGTTCCATATGACATAACGTATTCCGTAAATTGAATGCCCCACCAAAAAAACGTCAAGACGAAAGTTTCTTGCTCTGAATATGACCGAATTAGAGTTGTCGAGTGACAAATGTCGCACGGACTAAATGCCTTGAACTTGAAATGCGGTCGGCCCAACAAAACCGCCGATAAAACGAAGCCAAAAAAAGACGACATTACGCGACTCGGAAAATTCAGGTCGACACTGCTCGAAATTAATAAGAAATTCGAAGTAATGACGCGTGACGTGTACGTAATGACGTTCTAAAGGAAAAAAGTTCACGGGTCAGCGAAAGAGGTAAACAAAAACAACATTGGAAATGTTAACATTATCGAAGCTCCCGCGCCGAATGACTTCCGCATAAAAACGAACTTAAATTTTCATTTTAAAATGTGCATCTCGGATTAGATTAGCCGCAAACACGGGCAATTTCCTCGGATAATATCCATCTGGAGATGGGCATAAAATCATCCCATACACAAATGAAGACGGCACGACGTGTCGTTACCCGGCTCCTGATTACTTCCGCGGTGAATTGCGTAATGATTTTGATTTTGTACATGTGCGAATTTTTACGCCAGCGTTTAGAGAGCCCGTTGTTTTGTTCGTGAGATTAATTTCGACGTTGAATTGCGATCATAACGGCGTTTCAGCAAAAGGTCGTTAGCTGTGGTGATCAATTGTGGCCGTCTGACAGGAAGCTAGATAAGAGAATATAGCGTGAAATTCCCTCTGACATAATTATTCATCGCTTCCGATGATGAAATTACTTTCTCGCGGCCACGAAACGAACTTGACACAGTATAGCATGTGTCGAATCGTGATTGAGCAGACATTACTTTCGTTTTCGGACGAGACCTCATTTGCGCGACTTCCGAGCCGTCTAATTAAAACGTGCCTACGTGATATATTATTATGTGAGCTAAAAAAACTCTAGCTACTGTACAATATAGTACTTTAACAGTTATAGGGCCGAAGCGGCTGAATTGCACCATTAGAAAAACGGACTCTAATGTCCGACGGAATTATGCAGGAAACCACAAATTGAGAAATTTCCAATTGTGGCCCTACTAATAAATGTACGATGTGCGGTGCACAAATTCGGTTTCGGACATTTCAACGAATTTTTAAAAATTAGAGTGAGTCGTGTATAAAATCAAAATATGATTCATATATGACGAAACGAGTCGTTTTTTCGACTGAAGCGAAACGATGATTGAGCGTCGAGAACGTAAATCGCCGAACAAAAGATAATGGCAACCGGATAAAATTTGAAATTGTGAGTCGATTAAGGGAAAGCTGATACGCATCTGTATACAACTCGGCACAATACACAGATAGAGATTAGTAGAACAGGGCTTGACAGATCCATTCACCGGCTCGCCCATGGCGTTTGATTTTACCAGACATCAAATATCCAAAGATAACATTTCAAACTAGAATAATTTAAAATTTATATACACTCAGGCCTCGTACATGGTTTTATTTAAGACGATTTTAATATTAAATTATGATTTATTTTTTTACATGTTTTATATAACACGATTTCCGAGAAAAAAAATCAATTAGATAATGTTTTATTTATGTTTGTAAATTATTTATTGAAAAATTTGCATTTTGACAAGAATAAATTGAGTGCTTAAATTGAGATTCTTGACGAATTCAGTATTATAAGTGGGTAAATTATTTTTTTTAACGAATTTCGCATGTAGTTTGGAAGTTATATTTATTAATTTTTAACTATATATATCTTTAAGAGTTTCGGGTTTACAAGTTGTCCAGTAGTACATTTTGACATCCAAACTGTTCTGCTGTTGTATTTGCTGATGTTGTACAACTTTAGACGATATAAGAAAAAAATGATTTATAAAAACTGACAAATATAAACATCCCACAACACTTACCCCTAAAAACTACGCACGAAATTCAAAGAAACCAAATTTGACGACTTTTAATGCATAAATTACACGTAAAACACATAAAAAAATTAATTTAAGCACTTATAATGATTTTTTTAAACACGTAAATATTTTTTCAAAAAAAGGGTACAAAACAAACTTCAAAATTTTTTTGGAAAGAAAACCCTAATTTTGTATGAACTCCAAACCTTGTACAACACGCATTTGTACTACACGACGTTTTTGTGGAACCACATGACCGTATTATACACGAGACCCAAGTGTATTTTTTTTTATATAATATTGAAAAAAACTATATTCTTTATTCATACGAAGAACATAAAAATTCGAAATCCGGAAAACATTCGATACAACGCATCAAAATTTACGATACACTCGATCAAACAGCAACCTTACCAGGAAGCGAATCCCTTTTTTCCCATCGGCCACTGCACCCACACAATTTCCCTCGCCCCGTCGTAACATTATAATGCGATATGAAACATAATAGATAAATCGGCCGAAGCGTTGTTCAGTGAGCAACCAACCGCCGGCTATACAGTTAATCAGCGAACGATCCGATCATCGCATCGGCTCCATGGGGTCACAGATCGCTCGATACGGAAGTTGTTGAGTTTGAAAACCACAATTGGAGGTGCATGTTTTATTGCACTCGTGACCGGACGAGTGCATCTTTGTCTAAGGGAGCGACCGTCATCCCCGTAGAAAAAAAAAGATGAAATTTCGATCGGCGCACAAATCGAACGCGCTGAAAACTCGAAACGGAACGAACAACCGTTAAATCCGACTTATCGATCATATCGGGCACGAAACGCAACGGCGGGTCAAATAAATTTGTCACGAAAAGATAATGAGCGATTGTCTATCGGATTCGTGTAATGTAAATGGAACGTGGTAGACGAGGCGAGCTTGTCGGCCGCCTAAGGACAGCACGCTTTAAGGCTGCAACATTGTATCGGAGGGATCTTAAATTTTTAGAATCGCTCCGTTTTCTGTAGCAGATATCAATCAATCGGTAATCCGTCTGCAGTTAAATGTATGTTATACAGATCAATCAATCGAAGTAAATACTAGAGTCGTGATCTGATTGACCGTTAAAGAAAAGTTTTATCGATTTGTTTCAATCTAAAATTATCGCAATATATTCATAATGGAAAATTAAAAAAAAAAATACAATTTCGTTAGAAAGTAGAGATCATTCAAACATAATCACGGTCATTACGAGGCCGAAATTTGATCGTGCACTTAAACGACACTTGAACTTTTACCCATCAACGACAAACGAGACGACCCTGTTTCCGAACAATGCACGTCCACTTCTGGGCGCAAACGAGCGCGCTGGAATGCGACGCTCAACAAAAAAGCGCACAACGGACATATACACGAGAATTTCCTCGCTTTTTACCCGTGGATTTTTTGGCCAGTTTCGTTCGAAATTAAATTAAGAGCCCGACGTTCGTGCGCGGTGAGCAACGCGAATCGAAACGACGTGCCTAAAGTGCAACGGCCGGCGTTATTATGCGAGTACGTACTCGGTACTTGGCCGGGAAGACAATCTGGCTGGGGGCGCCGGGGGCCGGGGGCGAAGCCCCAACGTGTGCCATCATCGAGACGAAATTACAGCCCGTGTAACTGCAAAGTTGCGTAATCCGCAACGAGTCGTGATCCCTACCGCGGGAAAGTCGCCGACGTTTATTTCCTTATGAACTTGGGAGTTCGCATCGCGATTCGACCTGGGGAAATATCGGAAATTGTTTTCTTAATCGACTTTCTTGATTAACTAATATATGCGGCGCGTTTCACATATTAACGACTGAATAATTCCGTGTATGGACATCGCGGAGATTTACTGACATCAAGAGAGCCGAAGGGAAGTAATTACCTAAATGATGATGGTAGAAGGAAGCGTCGCCGATAATGATGGCGACTCGATTCCTAAGACGCTCTCTAAATCTGAGTGCGGTATCATTTTGTGAAAGAAGATGCGACTTTGACAAAGAGATTTCGAGCTTTTGATGGCTGAGTGTCGTGATCAATACCATGAAATTATTACTTCTTTTTCAAGATGCTTGAAACGCACGAAAATAATACTTATTTTAGAAATATTTTCGGATCGTTAATTCTCGAAAAATCAACGTAAAAAATAAGAATATTTGCAAGGTGTTACAAAAGTCGATAAAATAAACGATGAAAATGATTAGATATATTAGCTACTGGGCAAGGTGCAAAAAGTGAATTCGTGACAGGCCAACTCCCGACAAGACCGTGAACAATCAATTTCTTACACTAATTCATTAATAGTAGTATCCGTGACGTGACCTATGAAGAAATTTTATTCTAGATAAAAAGATAATAACGAAAATTCACTGTGAAAAATAAAAAAAATCAAGGGCGAAGGGCGGAGGAATTTACGAAACTGTTGAAAACAGCAATTTCGCGGATAGTTTAACGGTAGTAATGAAAATGAGCATATTCGCACAAAAAATTGTATCCGGTGAAAATGCCATTTTGTCGAGCACCTTAATACAGGCCTTCCTGAATGCTCTGTGAACAGCAATGCATCATGTTAATATCATAATTACATACTAGACGCCCGTAATTTTTAAATTTACGTCTCAAACAATGCGGCCGGCACGATCTCAGATGTATAATATAAATGTATATAATAATGTAATAACTCTACACTACTGATTACTCGACTACGTGAACGTCCATCTGTATGTTACCAGACGATCTGATAACAAATAAATTTATAGGGATTGTTGATTTATACCATGTAATGATACTTCAGTTAAAAACGCTTTCGAGATAATGCTCAACTTAAGATATCAATCGACGCGTCCGTTTATATTGATTGATCAAAATATTATAATACGAATTTTAATCAAAGGAAAACTCATGTCAGATTAAATTTCACAAAATATTATTCCGAGTTCTACTTACATCACGGCGGCCAACTCAACCGTCACAAATCACTTATATAGACTTCGACAATTAACTGAAGAATAAAAAGTCAGTTAAATAGCGTTTAAGTTCTGCTCGAATGGATTAATTACGCTAACCGTAAAATAGAATCGAAATCGTGAGAACATCCTAGACACTCCATCTCGGACGGATCCAACCCTTACATCCATAATACACCACAATTGAAAAATAAATAAATTGCACAGTAATTGGATATTCTAATGCAAACTACAAACTGCAATCTTGAAAGGGTTCTCGGCACAAAACCATCACAGCCTTCCGTATCATAGAATCCGGTTGTGTACCAATAACGGCCCTTGACGCCAACGCTTGACCTAGCAAGGAGACCGAACGATAAATAAAGCGTTCTCGGATCGGCTCTAATAAGAAAAGGCGGCTCATGCAAACGAGACGGGTATTAATTTGCATTCTGGACAATTCGGAGGGCGAAATCTCGCTTTTGAAAGCTCTGTTTTAAGTGTGCCGCGAACGGTTCATCGATACCAATCTACCGGTCGCCGAAGGACCGTTGTTGCACTTCGAGAAAACGGTGCACCGAATATCGGTATGTGTGTGCGATATATCGCATGTGGTTTTAACGGATTTGGGTACTTGAATCTTGACAGTAATGCGGAGCATTTCATTTCGGAGAATTTTTATGCGGGAGAAATAAAATCGTCGCCGAAACTTGTTTAATAAGCGCGGCCGCAATCAAAGATTGTACATGTAATTCGGTTAGAAATTTCTTCATTTGTAAACAAACCGGATTTTTGTCTGTATAAAAAAATTAATGTTTTTATAATATTTAATATCTTAATTGATTTTTTTTTTCAACAAGGTGCTTTACTAATTTTATATTAAATTTTGTGATAAAATGTTTTGATTTTATTAAGCGATATAACGGTCATGTCTTTGTTAATGAATGGCTTCCTTTGCAGCTCGAATTTATGGAAGTTCGATAAATTATATGGTTCACAATTTAACAACTGCGCTTTAAATTTCCCGAACGCACTACCGTAAACGTCGTTGTGTAATGAAAATTCGAAAATAAATTCATTTCAACGGTTCACTGCTATAATATAAACAGTCCATTAAAATTTAAAGTTTTGAACTTGAAAGATGAGAAGCAATTTCAAAATGTACAACGTGTTTTTATCGAAGTTTAATTAACAAAAGGAACAATAAATAAATCACGTGGTGTATCGAATTTTTAGACAAAAAAAAAACAATCATTTGGAAGATAAATTTGTAAATTGAAAAGTTGACTCGATGTGATTCGTGGCAATGAAAAAGAAAATAAATAAATAATTAAATTCGAATGCAACGGAAAGAAAAATATTTATGTGAAGATAAAAACGAGATCAATATAATAATTTATGAAATAAACTGGGGAAAATAAATACTTTTGCAAAAGCAATTGACCTTTACTTTGAACGTGCTTCGGATACTCGATTGTTTTTCAATGAGAAAATTCTTAGAAAGTTTCAAAAGTTTTTAAAATGAATACAGTTGAAATAAATGGTTTTTTCTACCTTACTCAACTTAAATCTTGTTCATACTGTTATTTTATCAAAACAGAATCTGAAAATTACATCAAATTAAAAACATCATTCGCTACAACTCCATAACAATAAACATTCAGATAATCTTCGAAGATAAAAATTTATATCACACTTTCGAAGAAATCCATTTTTGAAATTTCGATATCCATCAGTGAAAAGGCAATGAATTCAAAAGTACTTTCATTTTCAAGAGAATGGCTGAAGAACTGAAACATCATCGGCAAATTATATTTGATTGACTTTCCATATGGTCCGTCAATATGAATTATCGAACGAAATTGCCATTCACTGTTAGATCTATTATAGTAAGAGTAAAACTGATTCAGGTTACTAACTCCTTCTGTACCTTTTGTTGCTTTTGAAAGTTGAATACCCGACGTTTCGAGTTTATTATTATTGCCAAGTCGTGAATCGGAGCTTTTAAGCTTTTAATTGGATACGTAGATGTGACTAGAATTCGTATTATATTACAACCGCATTAATTTAAACATAAATAACAATGGCATTAATTTCAACATATCAAGTTGAAAGAGGTCAATGGGTTTATAATTTTTTTGACAAAGTTGTTAACAGTATATGCACATTCGAACAAGCACTTAAACGAGAACGGTTTTTCAATCCAATTTTTTATAATACGATCATAAATTTCAATAAAAAGCATTATATTATATTTACAGAAAATACAAAGTATTATTATAATAAAATGGAATAATTTATAGCTGTAATCGAATAAAATTACAAATTGAAAATTCTTCGATGCGATCATAAAGGCTAAGCTTCGTTTGCACACATTGAAAACATGTACGCATTCGTTGCATACATATTTGTGTAAGAATTTTCTCTTGTATACGTTAACTGCAGAAACTGCTTCCATGGCCTTAACAAGGTCAGTGTGTTATTTGCATTTATGATAACGGAGTTTAGAGCTCGAAATCTAAAACTTTCGTACCGTGGCGATTTAAGAAATCGATAAATATCACTATCGATGTGTCAGTCAATTTGCATGTTAAACGCATACTGCTGAGCAACAACGCGCAACGAAAATCGATTCAATTCATCTCGAGATTATTTTGAAATATGGCATACCTCGAAAAATTTGAATACTTTCAAACGAAAAATTCCAATATCGTTTTAATCGAAACCGTTCGAAGCACAAAACGACTTTAATCAAAACGAATGAATCGAACGAATCTCTGGATACGAAACCGACCATCCACCGTTAAATAAATGATCATTAAGCCTCTCTCGAACCACCGCATTAAGAAAACACGTTAAATAAGCCGTAGATATGGATGAATCGATTTTCCTTTTGACCGCAGAACGGAACACAATAGTCGGACGGTCCCACGAGCGCGAGAACTGAATTGCTTCGGAAAAATCCGTGTCATACCGAAAGAATTGTATTATTTTATATTAAAAGCCGATCCGATCCCTACTGACCTTCATTTACGTGTTTACCGCAAATGAGCCGCACCATCGCTCGCTAACGGTTTCTGAACAAACAGACGAAAAACTTTCAGTCGATCTACTTACGTATGTGTAAGCGCCGCAGCTATTAATGCATCTAGTTATTATATAAATATGATACATATTTTTTTATTCGCAGACGGTTCCATTACCAGCAGGATCGACATCTGTATTAGCGAAGCCAACGAAATATCACTACTATCCGCACAACCAGCACATCTATTTGCTACCAGAATGTGCAATACAACAGGTGATTGGATGCTTCGTATTTGTAAAGTAGTACTATAATAAATATAATATTGTAATTGAATTTATAGGTGTGCAATGCAGTTTATGTGAGGCTCAACTATACCCAACCACTATGCGCATGTCCAGCTCGTCACAGAGATCCTTGTTCGGCATCTCTCAACGCAGACGACATGCACACGACTCAATTGACTACGGATTCTAAGAAAAAGGTACTCATTGTGCGGTGAAAAGGGCTTAAATGAGTTTTGAAAGCATACCGAATTAACCCGTCAACTATTGTACGACACCTACGCGTAGCGATTCTTCGGAGTCACCGTCCAAATAGACGAAACACGACGCGATTGTTGATCTTTTTCACGCTTCTCGACGACACGAGGTGTATGGGAATGATTAATTATAAGAATGAAGCGAATTAATCTATGCCTCCACACTTTCGGTTTCGAATAAATAAAAACTAACGTTTGTAAACGGTGTGCCATGAGCGCCGCAAATTTGTTATGCAATTAAGCTCGTTAATTTTTTTTTGCGTGATATTTCGTAACTGATTACATATGTATTTTTCAGTATGCACATAAAGCTGTTACTTTAGTCAAGACGTGCGAGGCAACATCAGAAATGAGGGAATGCCGCGCTCCCAGAGACTGGTCTTTGCTCGCTCTTCAGAATGTTCGAACCGGGAAATCGCACTACTTGGTTATCTGCAGATGTCCAGAAGAATACGTATTAGGTATTATAGAGTCACTTTTGAATTTATCGACGACGATAATAAACGAGCGATGTATTGACGTTATGAAAATTTCAGAGGGCCCAATGTCGCACGATCAACCGACATATGCTTCGGTCCCAGGAATCCGAGTTTATGGAATGATGTGTGTACAACCTACCAGAAGCACTCAATCGACAATAGGTATTGAAATATATAAATCGATATATTGATAAATTTGATTTTTTACAAATGAAATCCATCGAATTTCAGCTTATAGCAGTGTGACTGGTCGCCCGTCCACTGCATCTTTCAGTCATGGATATTCCCAATCATCTCATTTCAATCAAGAACAAGCCAACACTAGGTACCCAGGTTATCCAGGGGTCAATCCTTATTATAATCGTATGGCTAGAACGGTGAGGGATACTAGATATAAAAGAGCAAGTGTGAAGATGCCGCCTATTCCTTGGGAAAAGGTGAAAGAACTGGTGGACACGTCCGATTGGGAAAATTGATAGATTAGGTATAAAAATTAATCAAAAGTAGTATTTTATAATGATAATGAAGTTACGCGTCGATGAATTATCATAGTTAATCGAAACAGTCTGATTTAAAATGTAGTAAATTAATCAAATTATAAAAACTGCAGTGACATGTCAATCATCAAAATAATGCATTGAACAACTACGATATATCAAATACATATTAGGAAAATATCATTAATTGTAAAAATTTAATGATTGTTTTTTGTTCATATAAAATTAAAAAATCGTTACGAAAAATTTCTGTATTGGAAAGCGCATAATTGTTGTGCTATATGTATTTTAATAATAAGCAAAATATATAGTTTTATGTACAAAAAAGTATATATAAACGTAAATGTTTGTTCCATTTAAAAAGAAACGTACATTATATATATTTTTTTATTTATTCATTATGTCGGGTAAAAACTGGAAACGGGGTTGTAACTTATACTTTTTCAATTATTTTCAAATATATTTAATAATATGAATAAAATAGTAATATCATTAGATGTATTTGAAAATTTCTATCAATTTTAAATAATTGTTTTTCAATGAAAAAAAATCATTAACTGCTTATTTTTTTGTCACAAATAGAAAGATCTCACCATTTGCACGTATAGTAAAATGTTTTTGACGTTGAATAAATTTTGAAATAACATAAAATAGAAATTCGAAAAAAATAACAATTTTTTTATGCATATTAGTATTGATAAATTTCCACTAAATCAAACTCTAGTTTATTGTTTTTTTTAATTCATTGAAACAGATTTAAGTAATTTTTTATTTAAATAAACTCATTATTTTCTTTTAACCATAACTTTTTTAAACTAGAAATTGAATTGAAGTATGAAGCTAAATAATACAATATAAGAAATAATGTGATAGTATTAATATTAACAAAGTCTTTGATAGTAATTGTTATTCGTATTTGTATTTATATTTATTTATTTATATTTAGTATAAATAATATTTAAACAGGTACATTATGTGATTAAACTGATATATAATATTAATATTATTAATATGTGAGTAAAGTACTAATAAAATTAAAAAGAATTACAGTATGTGATGTGTTGTGAAAACATGAAATGTAAATAATTATCTAAATAATATATAATTAAATTCAAGAAAGTGTTTAGTATTCATTTGAAGCTTTCAAAAATTTTCTACTGGCATCAACTATCAAATATTTTTGACTAACAGCTAATTTAAATAAATTAACTTACCCAATACTTGAGCCTTTACGTTGACATGACATGAATACATGGCTGCCATAATTCGCTGTGGTTGCGCCTGAAATGCTTTCCTACATCCTTCTTTGACAGCTGACATTATCTGACCTGAATATCAAATATCACAACAAATTAGATATTAAAATAAGATCTATAAAATAACATATAAATAAACACAACAGATATCAATTGATTACCTGATAATGGACCAAAAGGTTGGCTGGAAACACTCATTTCATCTTGTTCTTTCAAAATTACCCATTCTTCTACGACAAATGCTACACCCATCATAGGTTCTTCACAAAGTGGACCAGCCAAAGTAGCCATTTGGAAACCATTTATGAAACTATTGGTATAATCGTTTCGACTATCTTTTACACAGTCTATAATTTCTATATCGTAGTCGAATAACGATTTTCTGAAATCTTTAATTCTATTAAGTAATAAGTTAGTGCCACATTTTCTAGGCCCAGCTGACCATATTTCTTCAGTTGCATTATTCCATTCACTGCCAGCATGTTTAAATGCAACCTCTAGTTGACACCTCAAATTTTCTATAGCTTTTAATGTGTAATCGGTAATAATCAGTTTTTCGTCAGATTCATTTTTATGTTCTTTTATTTCTCCTTCAGTTGTTATATCATGAACATCCAGTTTGATGAAATCATCTTCTAAAGCAACTGACTTAACGTGTGTTTGCTTTGCCGGATTATAAAGTTGTGAATCCAAAAGTTTCAGAATATCAGAATTTTTTTCCAATATTAACGTTACTTCTTCAGGAAGAGGAATGGCTTTTATTTTTATTATGGATTGTTTGTTTGAAGTATACATTACAATGGTTTTATCTTGGTTTTCTTTTTCAACAGAATTAAATTGATTTTCAATTTCCTCGTTTACCATATCAAGCTTTGGAGTATCGACAATTGTTTCTCGAAATGGTACTATTGGTTCTGATACTGAAATGGGTACTTTTGCATACCGCTCACTATAAAAAAAAATTAAGTATATGATAACTATCTCAATAATTAACGAAAAATACTTTTGAACATTAGTAAAATTGATTCAAAACCTTAAATCTTCGAGACATCTTTCTAAATGGACTTCACCAGCAGTAAGCAATACATGCTCTCCAGTTTCTTGAATCAAAATTTGGACACAAGCATCTGCTTGATTCAATAATTTCAATCCTTAAATAAATAAAAAAATCATTTAGAAACTTGTAAATATCCTATTGCAAAATACATAAATATATCACACCTTTGATCAATTTGGGTAAATCTGATGGATGTTTTGTTTCAACTGCTACCCTGACAATGACTGCAAATGCTTGCATTTCAGAAAAAGATGGACAATAAACTGTTGAACTTAATGTAGCAGTTTTCAACACATGATCTTCTAAACCACCAATTCCTAAAAAAATACAAAAGTTAAGAATACAAGAATACATTTTTCATCTAATTAAAATACATATTACTAAAACTCACCTAATATATTTCCAGCAGGAACTTCATCCAATTCTTCAAGTTCTTTACCCATCAAAAGATATAGCTTGTTAACTCTAAAATTATCAATACATTAAAAAATATATTAACTTCAAATTAACATTAAAAAATTGTATACTAACTCGAAACTTGTGATATGTTGGTTGCTACCCAAATTATTTAATGTGAGGTTCTTGTCAATTTTTATATTATTACTATTGAAAAGTTTGGGATCGTGTTTTGGACCCAAAACATATACCCTGCAACCTTTTCTCAAAACCCCACTGAATATTCGAGC
>JAOXNN020000036.1:3991352-4047072 GCA_028571205.2 Hydropsyche betteni | reverse complement strand
AAAAGTTTGGGATCGTGTTTTGGACCCAAAACATATACCCTGCAACCTTTTCTCAAAACCCCACTGAATATTCGAGCAAATCCAATAAAAACGTCATTCTCTAACTTTTCGTTTTCGGATTCAGATAATTCTGTTAGTGCAGAATCCATGAGTTCACTATCCAAAATTGTTAAATTTGATTCTTCTGTTGGGTTTTGTCTAGCAGCATGTCTTTGTCGAGCAATTTCTTTCCTACGAGCCAACTCCTCAGGAGTTAATGGCTTTGGTCTATTTTCAGGTAAATATTTACGATCAAATGGAAACATTTTTGAAATATACACAATTACTGGTCGATCATCGCTACTGCTACACGATAAAAAGTCTTTTTTCAAATTTTGCGTTTGGGGACTTAATAATTGAAATTGTGAATTATTTGAACACATCAACTTTTCAACTTTTTCTTCTGATATTTCTTTAGGAGAAGGCAATTTTGCACAAACCATATCCAAGACACTATTTGCCAATGGAAGCCATTGTGAAATAATAGCTTGCAACTGTACTTTTGCATCTTTATGACGCAAATCTCTGGGTGATATATTGATACCTAATTTTTTTGTAATTGTTTCTATTTTATTTTTATCTTTTCTTACGACTACTGTGTCATACAAAGACCAAATATTTTCTAATATCAATTGTACAAACACAGGTTTCTTAGCTTTTTCTTGAGCTCCTTTCATGAATTTTTTAGTTTTTGAATCAAAGTAAAAATCTCCCCATAAAACTTTTTGTAACAATTCTGGTTTCACTCCTGAAAAATAAATAAATAATAAAACTGAATAAATAGACTTTTCATATGAAATATTACATTTACAAAATACTGATATAAATATTTTTTTTTGAAACGTATTTCACTGTTTTTTAAAATACCTAATTTTTCAGAAAAAAGTCTTGCAAATGTTGTAATAATAAAACCCCAGCCATCTACAGCACTTGCGAATATAACATTGCCTGATTCTGGAGTAAAATATATAAGAGAATCATCAGAATCTTCCAAAGCAGATGTCCAATTATAACTCTGTGTTGGAGTAACAATATTATCTTTTTGGATTTGTTCCTGAAAGTATATATAAACAAATAAGTATACAAAATTTAATTTAAAAACATGCAAATGTAGTCTCATTCATTACCAATTCAACATCTTCTTTTTCAAATACATCAGAAGCAAAACATTCTCCTAATACTGCATTTACTTGCTCTAATACCTGAGTAAGATGTACATACGCATCAATAGGTTGAAGTTGCATTTCTAAAATAAGCCTATCAATTTTATTTAAGACCAAAATTGGTTTTATATTTTCAGAATAAGCTTGTTTCAATGCAACTCTGGTTTGCGGACAAACACCTTCAACTACGTCTACCTATTATGAGTAAAAAAATAGAGGTTATCAAAATGGTGAAATAATTAAGTAATGTTAAAATAAAAAAATATTGGATATTATTAAGTATATCGTTAAATTAAATGATATTCTCTTTAATAAATTCAACAAAAAGGCATTTGAAATTTAAAATGAAATACCACAATGATTGCACCATCACATAGTCTCACTGCAGTTGATACTTCACTAGAAAAATCAACATGCCCAGGAGAATCGATGAGATTTATTAAATAATCATCGTCAGTAAAACGATGCAAAAGGGAAATACTGCTGCTCTTCATCGTTATTCCACGTTTTTGCTCATCTGGTCTGCTGTCCATGTATCTAAGGCTCCCAACGGCTCTTTGAGAAATAATACCATTGCTCGCAACGAGGGAATCGGCGAGCGTGGTTTTCCCATGATCGACATGGGCTAATATGCAAATATTCCTGATATTTTCTACAATTCTTTGTAATTCACTAAGTTTACTAACGGGAACGAGATGCATTATCACTATCAACTATTAACACTGTTGAAAAAATGAAATAAATATGTTTAAAAAATGAATATTAACGTACAAATTTTTGATTTATAGACAAAAAATAAGAAACAGTACAGATTCGTGTTAAACGTCAAAAACAGATTGTTGGAACTGTCAATGTCAAAAGTTTTTTTTTTATTATTTCAATTTGGCCCAAGTCACAATTGCACAATCGGCTATACTAAACGTGAACATAAATTTATAATACAGCTAGGGGAGAAGTGGCATGAGAGAGCCATGTTTTGAAAGATCCGTTTTCATTTACTCGGCAGTTTTTTAATTAATCGTGCAGGTCTTAATATGTTTACGATAGTAAATTATAAGTCTAAAAATATCGTGAATTTTGTAAAATATTCTATGTCATTACTTACATAAATGAATACATAGTTACTTACTGCACCAATTTATTTATTCATTTACATATTCCAATATTATTTTTCCTTTTTTTTTAAACTGGCTCTTTCATGCCACTTCTCCCCTACACATTATATGGAAAAATAATAACTTGTTTGGGTAATCTTCAGCGTTATCCCACACCAAATTATATAAGTAACATCTAGATATGTTTACTTCCACTTTCCTTTTAGAAAAACTGATCGTGGAGGTTGATTGGGCAAAGACCATTATTTAACGCCGCATATCTCATTTAGTCAAAAGTCTTAACGTATTTATTACTGAACGCATTGATGGGTTAAGCTGAATCTAACTTAGGTACTGAACATATCTTATTCAATCAAGTATTCAGATCGAAAATATTTTACAGGCGTCACTATATTGACATGATGCGGGATGATAGCAAAGTGGCCTCACTTATTTAGTCATATTTTAATATATTAAAACTTTTCAGTTTTAAATAATATTTTTGCAAAAAGAATATGGTCGATTATTATTCTCCAAAGATCATTGCATGGTTGACGTTTGACACGTGTCGTAAACATTTATTTATGTAGTAATTTTCGTTTCATTTTTTCCTGTAATGTCTGGTACATTTAAAGGCTTTACTCAAAACGACATTGAAAAAATGAAGAATGGCAAAGAAGGTTCAAAACTCTTAAATTCGTAACAATATTTTTTTATTACTCGTAAAAAATGTTCAAAACATCACTACTAAAAATAGTCATAAATTTTCTTGAGTAACGATTAAGTGATTTATCTTTAATCTTTCGTAATCCTTTAATTCCCACTGTTAATACTATAAATCTTATTAATTTCTCTTCGAAAAACTAATTTGCACATTGTTTATGTTCAGATGACAACTCGAATAAGGTTAAAGAAAAACCTCGAATAAAAAAAGCTGTTATAAAACCACATACTGTCCCAGTTGAAAACATTGAACCCATAAGTGAAGACGCAAAACTATTTAAACCCAATAATGAAGTTGATTCGAATAATTTATTTGAGATAGAGCTTACCAGCGAGGCTAATAGCGATAATGTGAATGAAGTTCCTGAATGTTCCATGACCGAAGAAAATGATATTAATGCAAATAGAAAACACAGTTACGATGATAGTGCTTTATCAAAATTTGCTGACGATATATTGAAGTTTGAAAAACCTGTAAATATGGCAGAGTTTCAAATTCAACAGAAACTGATTGAAGAGCAAAATCGTAAAAGAAAGGAAATGTTATCTAAAGCTCTGGAAGATAGGTATTTTTTTTTCCCTGTTAATTTTCAATTCTAATATTTTTCTCATTTAAATATATTCAGTTCTAATAAATTTTAGAGAAAAGCAAACAGCAGAAGAAACTGTAAGATTAGAAAAAATTAAAAAAGAGCTTCAAACATTAGACGCTCAACTTTCTGGCGATGTTTCTATTTTGCGGAAACAAATAGATAAATCCTGTTTGGCGTATTCAGAAGCCGAGTAATTTTTACTTCTTTTTTTCTTTATTTCGTGATTGTTTTATATTTTATCTTATGTTTCTTTATAGAAAAGCTTATCACAAAATTGAAATGGAATTTCTTGCTGCAAAAATGAATCTTCAAAAATCGAAAGAAAGGAAGGAAATGCTAACTGAACATTTGTGTACTTTGATAGCTCACAATGAGGCTAGGAAAGCTAAAAAGCTAGAATTTTTAATGGACCAATTGGCATATAGTAAATCTGAGAGCCCACTACCTTCGAGTATATGCGACGGTGTTTGTGAACAGACAGGAAAAATGTTGGAGATGGAGGATGGACAAGTCATCATTAGAGATTAACAAAAAGCAAACCAAAAATATTTGTTTTAACAAGCATTTATATTTCGACTGTTGCATTTGACCGCTGAATGTATTATTTGTATCTAAATTTAAATATTTTACAAATGTGTGTCCTGTAAGTTCAACAAAATATTTTTATTTATTTATTTGTACTATTTTATATTCGATTAAAGAAAAATGCATCATTTAGAATGATCGAATTAATTCTACATATTTTGTAGATGATTTAATATTGTTTGACAACTAATTATATAATATTTCCTAAAACTATTAATTTTACCTTAAATTTTAATTTCATTTGTTATATTTACACATTTTAACTATTCAATGTGATACTATAAGTTTTTAAAAAAGCTGTAATGTTTTTAAAAATATTTTCAGTGAAATTCTTTTTATAATACTCATTTTATCAATGTTTTGAAATAAATATTGGAAATTCCATATTGCTCAAATATGGAACATATTTCAATGAGTTAGCTATCATTGTATTAAAAATCAACAATGCTTCAATATAAATATTTTTTCTTGAAAAATATTTATGAGCATTTCAATATTTATTGATTTATTTTAAAACTTTAAAGTAACTTTATTTAATCTAATTCATGTTGATAATATAGATTAAAATAGATATATTTTATGACTTACAAAAATTATATGGTGCAATTTATGCGTTTTTGTAAAAGCATACAATCATTAAAAAGATAACATAATAAAATTTTTAATATTTATATTATAGGTATATTAACTAAGTATTTTTGAAAATTGTATTATACAGTACCTTAATGGCCTTGAATAAATTGTACAAATGATATGATGCATGTAGTGATAAAAAAATATATACATTTCTATAAAATACACATTTATTACAATGCTTACATCCAATTAACAAAAAAATAAATAAATGCATCATCTTGTGATATAACGTTTTATACAAATGCAAAATACATGCATATTATTATAAAATTCATCAGTATTTTTATTTTAACTTTTAATAACGTTATGATTATATATATTTTCGAATTAGATTTCTTAACATTTGGAATTATGTTTATTTACAGTTTTTTTATACAGTGCAGGATATTTTTATCGTCTAAAAAACATCCTTTTTCCCGTGTGTTATCCCCTCCCATACGTGTACTTGCCCTCAGCTTCTCTCAGTACCCTATCAACATTCAATGTAGCAGTATCCAATGATTTTTTGCCTTCTTTTTCTCTCTGAAGAATTTCCAAACCCTTTTTAGCCGCACAATGATATCTTTGACTTAAAGAAGCTTCAGATCCCTTGACACGTGGAATGTGACCAGTGTACCCAGCTATCGGCGGGAAGTCGGGAGATATTTGATTGTCAACTTAAAAAAAAGTCATTGATTAATAATCAAAATGTATTAGGTATTTCAATAAGATTTAAGTTTACCTTTCAATCTGCTTTTACTGTCAAATTGTCTAAGTGAAGCTCTCACCTCGTCTCTGTTGTGAATAGGTTCCATCTTTGGAGCACTTCTTGACCTTGTATACCTTTTATCGATTTCTTTTCTTCTTCTAAGTTCAGATTGCTTGGCACTGAATTCAGTCATACTGTCATCTGCTGCTTTTCCATACGATTTTCCATATCTGAAGTTCAATCCAGGAATATACCCAGTGTAACCTAATATGTATTTTTTTCCACGATAAGTTACATCATTATAACTGTCTGGATAAATACTCTCCTTTTCTTTTTGGATCGGCTTGTGAATTGAATAATCTTCGACTCGATATGCTGGTTGCCTTCTATAATGAAATAAAAAGTTTGCAACCATATACACAATTTAACATCGTAACGGACTCACCTTATAAGTCCTCTAGTCGTCAACTCTTGCATTATTTCCCTTGTATTGGTGCCATAACATCGTCCGAAACGAAATTTCAATGTAGGGCAGTGTCCCGTATACCTATAAAAAAGTGAACAAATCGATAATTATGGAGTTGTATCACGTAAACATGTCAAATGAATCGAGGCGTATTTTACGAAAGGCCATATCTTAGACTTAAGAAATCCAAATGAATGAATATCTTGTTGAATGCATCGCATAATTCAACGTTCATCACACAGAATTGAATTCAAACAGGCAAATTATATAAAATCGCCATCTCGAATCGAACAAGGCCAGCGGCAACAAAATTCGCTCGATTTAAATTTTGCCGCCGTTTACTGGCGAATCTGTGCGAGCGTATTGTCGCGGTCGTTTTCCAATTTGCATCGCGCATACTTTCTCATTTTGACCCACTGATAAACTAGACGTATTAAATTGGATGTAGGACGAGACGAACGGCAATGAGAGCCATTACCACCCATATTACATATACTTCGTCGAAGTAAACGTATTCCGCGCAAGGACACGAATTTGCCGTACATACGTTTATGGCCACGTGCTGCGTAATCTTCCCGGTTTGCGAACTTAATGGATTGTATTTTTATTGGGTTATTTGTCAAGTTGGGCGAAAATAGAATATTGCACGTCCTCCCGGGAACGGACCCGAGATAAAGGTGTTTTATTTACCGCGTCCCTTTACTGCGATATTATGAAAATTATATGCGGAGGGAAATATGGGGGTGCTTTATGTGAAGAAAAAAAAATGGGGTGATTGACACGTTTGAAGCGTTGGTGTAAATCAACTGTAGTCTATTTTGCATGAGTTGGTGGAGCTAATTTTCATAAAATATTTTCGTCGTGTGTTTTTCGTACGACCGCTATTTTTCAATTCGGAGTGAAAACGAAAGTTCGGCCCTTTCTGGTGGATCGCTTTTATTTTAATAGCGGTAGTTTTATTGGACGGAATGTACTCGTATTCGTTTATAATTAAACTGAATTGTGAAAGGTTTTACTGCATTGAATCGAAGTAGGATGTGCAAACAAATCAATGAAATTGCTTAGAAATCGATCGGTTGATTCGGTGAAAATTAAATCGAATTCTTATACTTTCGTTTCTTTATAAATCAAATATATGTAGATCGGTTTTGTTATCTGCGTGATTTGTAACTAATTTTCTTCGGCGATTCATATTGTTCGGTCGTAAAAACGCAAGTTAACACAAAGCGGAGAACTTTCGTGATTTATCAACAGTATCTTGAAAACGATGTAAACAAAAGTATTAAATATATTATATTAGAACTATCTTTCTTACCAATTATCTTGATCTCATTCGATTTGAAAACATGAAATATAGACATCGGCAAGAATAGTATGATGTCAGTTTATAATTTATTATGATTTATACTCTGTTACAAATTGTGTATGTACTTTATAAATTAGGTCTCGGTCAAGTAAGTAACCGATATTATAATTTTAGATCTTCATGGTATATTCATATACTGTATATATAAAAGAGTGATTGATTAGTTAGTTATTGTTGACAAAGGTGCGATCAGATTAAGTGTCTCTAGAAAACGTTGTCAATCAATCGAAGCAATCTTTGTTAGATGTATATTTTTTTATATTTGCACTAGATAAAAGGATTATATTATAACTTTATATAAAAAAATAAATTATCTTCGAAAATTCTCTGTACACAATTGGACATATACTACTCACAAGACAGAAACAAATCGCTAAGAACATGATACATATTTAATCTTTAAGCAGCCTACAATGAAAAAAGTCAACATATTACCCCGATTACATTTCTCAAAGGCTATATTGCGTGATTCGACCTCATATCCGCAACAGCCTAACTAATTGTAAGACAAAGCGATACAACTTTAGACGTGCAAGAGCGTACCTGTGGATCTTAACAGCCCCATACACCCCATAATACATACACGCCCACTCCCATAAAAGTCCGAATTGCCCTCAGGAGGAGGGTTTCGGCCAAGACGGATAACGGTGTCGTGCATGGTGCTTTTAGCGAAATCACACAAGAGTGCAAAACCACATTTTTCGCGATTCCCCGTTTATTTTTCGCCCGCCAGGCACCGGATGGCACGGCACCCCTCGGAGCACCCATGGCGTGGTACGTGGGTGACCTCGTTTCGATGCTGGTTGTCGGTTTTCGGAGCTGGAGTCATTTCGAGTTATCAGTGTGGTTTTGACGAGTCGGATTTAGGAGGGTAATTAAGGCTGTGCGCTTTTACCCTTGAACTTTTGCACAGGTATCGAGCGGTTTGAGGATGGCGTGATGTGTCGATTGTTAAATGTCTTATTGATGCGGGTTTGGTGGATTGGATTTGATGTATAAAAGTATGTTCTTTTGATTGATTTGGATTTTGATGGATTGACAGTGGTTTTTTTGAATGAATAGAGCGTTTGATTTATTCTGATATTGAGATCGATGTCGATTGATGATTTTCGCTCGATCATATCATGTAAATATCACGGATTGTTAGAACGCAGTAAAATATGAATTTTCAAAGAAAATTTATTTAGAATTACATTTTGTAATAATGTACCGAATGACGAAATGAAAGTTTTCAACTAATCGATTCGAAGTGAGCACTGTATCGTAAAAAATATATCAATATCTGTACGGAATAGTGAAATCGTCGTATTTAATATGATTTCGTGATTTTCTGCAACTCACTCCTCTTTTTGGGTACTAGTGACTTTGTATTATACATGCGTGTGTATTACGATAATTAACGAAAAGTAAGATTCTTTTAATTAATTACGTTGTTAGTGTAATTCGTTATGAGCAAAGAGAGATAAAGTGAATTTCATATGAGTGAATGGCCAACTGTGCCAAAAATCATATATTTAATTGAAATCTGTTTTTGCGATAATATGCGTAAGCTATATAAAATATTTTAGTACGTATAATGTGAATGCTTGTCATTTTCAACTGTTTTATGTAACCCGTGTTCTGATAAATTAGACTTAAATTAGAAATCGGACATTTTATGGAAAAAATATTATTACGTGTTTTTTAAAACATGAACCATCCTTCATTGTCTGACAATCCTCAAAAGGGAATTCGCGAAAAATATTAATTCCATCACAAATGAAATTTGAATGTAGCGTACCTGGAATGTAATTTTATATGTCGAAAATACATTTAGATATTTTGAAATATTACTCCATTGATTCGGTGGAATGTCGAAAAAGTAGTAATTTAATATATATGAAAGATAAACACAATAAATATTTTATCGAGATAAGGGTTCGAGCGGTATCCGAAAATTTTTCCTAACGGAATTACAGATTCTTTTTCAACGTACAACACATGAAGCTCATAAAAAAAAAATTATTACGTTCAAAAAATAATATTGAAATTATATATTTCATAACTGATTCAATATAATTTTCATATTTATTCGAATAGCGTGTTGAAGTTGTAGAAACAAAATTTTCACTACTATTTATTACTTGGCACGCGACGCTCCAATTTCCGAATAATTCGATAAGTGGACGACACAAAATCAGTGGAAATTTAATTCTAAACCTATTAAAAATTATTGGTTTTATTGGAAAATTCAATAATTACATAAATAAACCTAAAATATAAATTTTATACATACTTATAATAGAAAACGTTCCGCTTCTGTAGTAACTACAATATAACAAAAGTGAAAACAAAATTTCCCATAACATATAATAATTTATACAAAAAAAAATAGTTCGGTATTGTTAAAATAATGGCGCCATTAATTACACACAATTCATGTAAATACGCATAATTTCGATTGCGCATACTTTCTTCGATAATCCATAAAAAAAAAACTGGCAACGATATTCATGATTTGAACAGTGCCGCCAACGTGTCGATCAACAAAAGTTTAATAAACAGCGTCGACAACACGAAAAACGAATAAATAATATTATATTGCGCGGAAAAACGCCGACGTGTAAAAATTGCACGCTCATCGAGAAAATTGTGAGCATTTCCTTTTATGATGATAATGAGATTCGCCAAAGACGAAACCGCCAAGAAATGTTGAAAATGCGATCGGAGCCGACTGATGGTGATGACGTGAGAATTTCCGTGTTTTCTGTGAAAGTTGCCTCTGATATTATGCGTATGTAGTTATTTTTATAGTAGAAGGTTTATTTATGAATGAAATATGATATAATTATTCAATTAATACAAAAATATCTTCGTTTATAGCTTGGAAATCTATCAAAAATCGTGGTTTCGTTAGTTTGATAGGTAAAACGATTGATCTATCAAATTATCTATTTAATCAATAAACTCATTTTCAATCGATATAAACATTTTCAACGAGTGATATTTGGAAAATGTGAATCTTATAATATCTATTTTTTCAATGGAGGAAAAATCGCATTTTCTCGCCATCACATTTGCATTCGCTGCAATGGTGAACGAATTCTAAATTCAGAAAAGCCCCATTCCTAGATCTGACACTGATTATATATGTATGTATAATACATAAGTTAAAATTATTATACTAAGATAATATCTTTATATAACTGCGGTATTTTCACTTGAGAAGACTGTACGAAAATGCGTAAAAGAAATTTTCGGTTATCCGATAACAAAAGTATCCATGAGAAATGCCGACACAATTCATAATAAAATATTTACGCACACTAGTCGAATTTCTATTTATATAATAAAATAAATCAATAAAATTCATCAACCTGTAAAATATTGCATATGCTGCAGTTTTTTTGTATTTTTCTGGTTGCGTAAAATGTTGAGAGTTAATATTATACATATTGATATGAGTCATTTAGTTTTACAAATGAGGCGTACAATTATTACGAATCGATAAAATTATATTGGATATAAAAATTATGAAACAAATACACTTCTCCTGCATAAAAAATATTTTAATTATCAAAAACCTCTATTCAGCACATTCCGTTATGTACTGAATACCTATCAAAATTTTCACAAAATCGTCAGATTAGCTACGTAACGACTATATCGTCACGTGTAAAACGTACTTGCTTCGAAAAATTAACACATGAACATCATAAAGCCTCCTATTTATCGATTCATGATTTACGATCCATAAATCGCAAAGTCACACAAGCGAAACGAATAGATCCATCGCCAACCGGAAAATCGTTCAGTCGTATGTTAAACGGTGATGTTACGATAAATCGTATCTTATACGCATTGATGCTTCATTTAGATCAGTAGTTTTGATTTTTTATCACAGAAAATATCATGTTTTCATCAATTTTTATTTTTTTAGTCTGCTAATATCACAGTTATCTTCAAGGTTTAGTATTATGTGCGTCATTCGTAAGATTTCGTACGGTGAAAAGTTGAAATTTATGTTTTCAGTTAGTTATTAAAAATATAAAGAATGAAATGTGTTGCTCATTTAGAATTTTTGTACAAAAATGGTGTGAAACGTTCTTCAAAGGTAACCGGAAGGAAATGTAACAAAACGTGATTCCCTTATTTAGTGTATGTTTTGAATATTCGTATATGAAAATTTGATTTATATTTATTCCGGTTAGCAGCATATTCTGATATTCTTTCACGTGGAAAATCGTGCATTTTCCGTTGTCGTTCATATATAGATTTTTCCTCGTATAGTGCATCGTGTACGTCGGGTCGATATTGTTGTTAGTTTTCCCACGGCCAGGAAAAGACACGCGGAAGGGAAACGAAAGGAAAATGTATTGAAAATGTAAACGCGTACTTCTGTACATGTAATAAGTGGGAACACAGAGAATTGTTGTTTGGTTTTGTTTGTCCGGAAGGCATAATAGCGACGGATGTAAAAGCGCAAAAAAAGGGAACTCCAGCCAAACGAAAAGTACGCGAATACTCCGAACAATCTCTTCCATATTTTCTTTTTGGTTTTTTTCCAGGTAGTTAATGTTGTAGTAAAATAGCTGATGTTTTGTCTTAGTAAATGGGCGTTTTATGAATCGTTAAAATTTATTGAAGTATTATACATACAATGATTGTCGTCTATTAAATTAATTCGTTTATTCTCTGTATTGACGTTATTGTTCATTATCATGCTTGTGCTAATATATATTTTCCATAATTATACATAAACGACTTTGATACTTTTAAAATTGAAAAACTATTTTCGACTTAAGTATTACGTCGATTATTATAATAGCAATGAATAATTAAGAAATGAATGCAGAATTTTAGAACAATAGAACATAAAACCTTTTGTCTCTTATATTTGCAAAAACAGACATCCAAAATATTTAAGAAATGAAAAATGAAAGTATTTTTTTAATTAACTTGCATTGTCTTAAGATCTAGCCATTTTCATTCAATTTATATTCTATGCGTAATTTTTTAAATACGTGGAAAAAATCGGACACTTTCCATTCAATCGCCGAAATGAATCGGACGAAAACGTTTTCAGCGCAACTAATTCAATCCATCTCGAAGAAAAAAACGAAACGAAACTACGAACTTTTCCGTTCAACACACAAAAAGAAAAAAGTGCACGACTGCACTAAATCTATTAAGACTTAGAATTTAGACATCGACTTAACACACCGCGAAATAGAAAACAAGACGCATCTGTCGAATTTGCTTGTTGCCGGTGAAACGGGCGTTGTCCCAATTTTTTTCAAAATTTTCGTTTTTATACTAGACTTTTTCACCATTTCAGAGTTCGCAGAAAGAAATTTTCGCAATTCGCGAACCGTGAAAACCGATCGAGCTGCGGTTTCTTGGCCAAAGTGGGCCGATTCAATTTTGCGTCTAGATTTCGATATTTTCCCCTTTTTTATACACAATATAACAGTATAATAGTGCATTTTGATCGATCTTGTACTTGTTGAATAATTTGACGAATCGTTTCAATTACTAAGTCTACTAGAGGAAAACAACGGGATTATGCTGTTAAAGAAATTAATTATTAAAAAAGCGTCTTCGTATAAGGTTGTTTTCTAGAAAATTGGGCTAGATTGAAACTATGATAAAACAGGTGATACATTTATCATTATATTTATAACAATTCTCGGTCAACCTTTAAATGCGACTTGCGAATTACGAACTGATGATCCTTGAACGTCCATTAGACGTGTCATTTCACGTGTAGCGAAACGTTGACGTTAATTGAGAAAAAAATTACGAGACATTCGTCAAATTGGTGGTTTCATTGTTTACGTGCTGTCCGCGTATTATAATGTTTGGAATTGACGTTTCTTTGATGTTTGTTCGCGATGAAAAAGCCATATGAAATGTTTATGTGAAAAATAATAATTTATATGCACGATGTTCTTTATTAATTGGACACGAAATGAAAATGTTCCACAAATAATGAAATCTTTTAGTAATAAGTTCGAGAGTGAAAATTCAAGTAATTATCTCGATGATTTACGACGTGATTAAAAATTATTTACTTTTGCGATAAAATCGCAATAACAATGTAATTAATTGATCGCTCCAAATACATTTCGATATATCAAAATGAACAATTTTTCACACATCGATTTTTTCACATTTCCCGATATCGCACTTACACAACTTAACCGCGAACGCGTGCAAAAAAAACAAATATTAATCCCAAACCGTGCACACCTATTTTTTCAAATCGAACGACCGTTACGGATAGTTTCATTTTTATTTTGTCGCAGCGACACGAAACCGTTCTTTCCGCAGCCATGACCAGAACGTCCCGTCACACCCGTGTGCCACTTTACTCCAAATATTCAATTATAAAAAGATATTTAATGTGTTCATTAACTAATACACTGTTAAAGAATTTATCGACCGCTTATGAACTGTCTAAATGAGATTAGTTAAAAAATACAATTTTTTTCAAAATTATCTGATAAAGATTAGTGAGTTATTTTTATATAATCTTACTGATTATAGAGAACATTTCAGAATGTTTCATAAGCTTATTTTTTAAATTAATATTGATTAAATTCCAAAAGTAAGACTCCGTTAAGTATGCGTAACTCTTATTCCATATATGCGTATCCGTTTGACCGGTCCTGTCTCTTTTGTCAGTCATTGAATAATCGTGTTACATATTCCATAAAAGGACATAGACTTTATACATCGAGAAAATTAAAAGTTAATACAGAGGTGAAAAAAAAGACACAGCAACTCGATTTGGGTCAATGGCGCCGAACGACACGATGTTTTCGCTTTATTCGCCATATTTTATTCGTCGTTATAAATAAAAAAGCATCAAGATAGACGTATGAAATTGATTCGGATTGAATACGACAATGTGCGGTTTCTTTTTTTTCACATTTCATATTTATTGTGGCGAGAAAAAAAGTAAAAGTGCGGAATTGTCCGGTTTGTTTATATTGGATATTTTTGTTCGATAAACGATTGTTTGCAATATAATCTAAGTATATCGGAACGTAATGGAAGCTTTGTGTCGAGGTTGGATTTTTCCCACGATTTCGTTTCCAGCGACTGTTGATAAATCAATTATGGGTGTGCGTACGGATGAACGTGTGCGAAATTTGGTATGATAATTGAAATTCGGCTATAAAAATTTAATTAATTTATACTTAATAAACGGAATTCAGAAGTTTTCAAATAAAAATCTTGAAAACAATCAAAGTTTTGTATTTAATTTTGAAAATATCAGAATGATTTGTTTACAATTCAAAGATTTCTTTAATGGAAAAGAGGGAAATCTTATAACATAAATACACCCATTCCTTTTTTTACCCGAGAGATGTGTTCCAAAGACTACCGCGTAAAAAAAAAAGTATGGTGACTTTACAAAAATCCGAGATAGGTTCCATTAGTATATTTGATTAGAACTTCCATCCAAATGTACTTTAAAAAAATTGTATAATACGAAAAAATTTCGTCACATAAAATCATTAAAAAACATCGAAATTTTTTTCCAACTAATAATTATAATAGTGCACTGACCTGCACCGAATTTTATCATTGTAGCATAAAAATACATATATTTTTTCATTTTTAAAGTAGAAAAACCGTGCAAAAAATTAATCAATTCTTCTTCCTTAAACTGTGTGATTTCAGAACTATATAAAGAGAGGATTGGGTGCACATATCTTATGGGATTTTTCCAGATTTCTTAATATTGCTAGAAATAATCTTATTTGTAAGGGGGCGAGGCGTTTCTAAGCGAAAAATATATTTTCATATCAAAATGATAAAGCAAAAATACGTATTTTGGCAAAACAACAACATTTTCATAAACAAATACATCATACAAAAACAAAACTCACCCGGGCATCAAGCTTCCGTTCGTTTGCGACAAATAATTCTGTCTTTCATTTTTAGTGACATCAACCCACATTTTCGCAAATTTTCCTCAACGACCAAATTACCGAAAAGTTTAAATACGCAACGAGACCGATTTCCCCAATCACATCGTAGCCGGAATGAAGTCCGATGTCCAAAAAACTCGAAACGACCACGTGAACTTATATATTTTCGATCGCAAGTCGCTCGCACGCGACGTTCCGTCGCCAAAGACACGCACCGACTGACAGAAAAGCAAAGTTTCACGCGCGTCGCCATAGTTACGGAGGTTTTTGTTTTGATTTCGTAACACCTGTTCCGAGGAAAACGATAATCTTGTTGGAATCGAGTTTATTAGGTGTTTGGGGTTTTCTTTTTAGAAGTCGAGGTTTTTGTGTTCAGTTGGAATCGTGTTCGGAAGGTCTAATGTGGGTGTTGATGTCTTTGATGGAAATTCGGGATTTGGTTGTGAAATGTTGGGTTCGATGGAATTTATGAGTGTTTTTAATGTTCGGTTGCTTATCGTAGTTTCATTGTTTTATTATGGTGTGAGTTTTTCGATAAAAGTTTTTGTCTTAAAAAAAATTGGATATTGTTCGTTCGAATTTGTATTTGTACGGTAGAAATGAGGATACGCGATCTTTTTCGAATAATTATCATCTGCGAGTTTTTTTACACGTGTTTTGCATATCAAATGATCTTTATATTGATATATCGTAATTTTTACGATGCGAAAGAAATATTTAGTCCACCATATTTTGTTTCGTCAAATTCAATTTTTTCTAGAAATATTTTTATAGGACGGTTGAATGGCGCTTTCTTGAAATCTAAAATGGGAAATAAATGAAAACAAACGTAAATATGTATTATAGACTTATTTTATTGTGTTTCAACATTATACATTCGTTGTTGATAATTTTTGAAATAATTATTGATTGCATTGATACGATCGCATATACAAGAATTTCCCGTATCAGGTCAGTTCGCTTACTGTCACGTCGTCAGGCGTCGATTCACCAAGCGCCAAACCTTCATGGGCCAAACCGTCAGGGGCCAAACCGTCGAGGGCCAAACCGTCGAGGGCCAAACCGTCGAGGGCCAAACCGTCGAGGGCCAAACCGTCGAGCGCCAAACCGTCGAGGGCCAAACCGTCGAGGGCCAAACCGTCGAGGGCCAAACCGTCGAGGGCCAAACCGTCAGGGGCCAAAACTTTAGGGGACAAACCTTCAGGTGCCAAACCTTCATGCGCCAAACCTTCATGGGACAAACCTTAAGGTACCAAACCTTCATGGGACAAACCTTCATGGGGCAAACCTTGTATTTTTTTCCGTTGAAATATACCTCAACTAGATAATTTGTATTCAAATACAAATTATCTAAAACGTCTGACAAAATCCCTTATATATAATAGCGGGTTTCTGTTTGTGTGTCTGCCTGTGTATCTGTTTGAATGACGCTCGCGACTTAAAAATTACGAGTTAAAAGATCGCAGTCTCGGTCAGTCATATATATTTTTTAAATATATACTATAAAATTATAAAAATTATTCTAATATGGTCTTTATGTGTATACACTTAACGTCTTTAATAACATAACAAAAATTAATTATTTTTTAAGCACAATAGATGTCTTTAATAAATTTAAATAAACAAATTAAGGTGCTAATTCAACGCACGGACACGAATGTAGCGCTCGAAAACCAACAGTTTGTCATATAAAATAGTGTCGTAAGTACTCGATAGATGGACTGAATTTCAAGCTATCAAATAGTATTCACGTATATATTCGGTGGTTAGGATATTTGAAATTGGAATCTCTTAGATCATCCATCATCGTCATCCATCACCATCCATCATCATCCATCAACATCCATCATCATCATCCATCACCATCCATCATCATCCATCATCATCATCATAAAAAAAAGAAAAAAATCGGGAGCATCATTCGAACAGACGGACACACAGACACACAGATATCCGCTATTATATTTATATAGGGGATAGGGGATGTATACCTTTTGTTCCGAGAACCGGCACGAAAAAATTACTGTTCGCAACCCTGCACATCAAAAACGCACACCACCAAACATCGAAACAAAACCGCTCGAAAACTCAAAAAAAAATTAAAAAAAACAAAAACGAATATCCACCGACGCACCAAAATCACCAAAACGAACCCAACCAACTAGAGCGCGTCGAGATAAAAATTGATTTTCAATTAGTGCATGGCCGGCGACGGTCGCGTTTGGGCGCCAGTGGCCGAGCGGCGGCCGCCGTGTTGACAGCCACAGGCCGGCGCCGAGCCCCCTCGCCCCTTTCCTGAGTCGCCCCGCTCCGAAGCCAGGATGTCCGTGGACCTGCAGCGGCACAGGGACGCGCTGGTGGCCGCCTGGCAGGACGTCGTCGACCCCAACACCGCCACCGACTGGTTCGCCGATCTTTCGCCGCGATTTCGCGCTATCGCTCTCGCGAATCTGGCGGTCGCCAGCTGACGCGTCGTGCGCCGGTTTCTCTCTTCGTTTGTGTTTCATAGGTGCGTTTGCGTTTCAGGGCCTTGTTCGGGTACGAGGGACAGACCAACGACCTGAAGGTGGTCGGCAAGGGAGACGGAGGTATCGACGAGCTGCGCGACGATTTCAACAGCGGGAAAATCATGTATGCGTTTTTGAAAGTCGACGATCCCAAGACCAGTCTGTCCAAATATGTCTTGATCAATTGGCAGGTCAGTTTTGGTTTTTAGTTTTGTGCTGTTGCTCGTCGATAAACAGTTATCTAATTCGAGTGCTTCCGTTGATAAGATTAATCGTAAGCCGCATTTTTTATGAATATTCACTTTGGTGTTGCTTCGGACTGGCTCTTATGATATACTAGTAGATAGACCCGATGTTAATAACATCGGATGCCTATACCCGATTTGAATATTTAATTAATAAAATCAAAATAGTTCATTTGTTATTGTCACCAGACGTCATATAGGCAAAGCCAGAGACAGTAGGTAATAAGCATCATATTATATACGTTAACTGTATTTGCATAAAGACCATATTCGCGAAAAAGTCGCGTGCGTCACTCGAACAAACAGACACACACAGAAATCCGTGGTTATATATAGAGGATGTGCTTTGCCGAAATATAACTTGGGTTACCGCAGTTTAGTGCAGTGAACTCCCCTATATCGCTCGAATGCATTCACATTCAAATTTTTTCTAATGCATTTGAAACAAGCAGTTAACATGTAAAAAAGTCAACAAAAATTAAAATTGAAAAACCTTAACCCCCTATAACTTGGAATCTATCTTGATGTTATAGAGAGTTTACTATGTAGCCTAGACTGCCGCATTTGTTTGGCTGAACCTTGTCCTGCAGTAGTTAACTAACTAATAGGCTGTTAATGATGATGATGAATTTTCGAATGTATCTTTAGTATGATTCATTTTTCGATTTTCAGGGAGAAGGGGCTCCGACTGTTCGTAAAGGAACGTGCGCTAATCATATTCGAGATATTGGCAATCTTTTCAGTGGGGCTCATTTGACGTTGCATGCGAGAACTGAGGAGGATGTCGAACCGCAGTTAATCATCGATAAAATTGCTAAAGCGGGTTCTGCGTACAGTTTCAAAACTCCTAGATCCGAAACTGGAGGTCAAGTGGGTCCAGTAGGCACCACTTATCAGCGAGTCATCCCAGGTATATTTGAAAACTTTTATACTGAATTTCATTATTTTTCGATGTTGATAATTTGATGATTAATAGGAAAAGAAATAAACGCTAAAGAAAGAGACCAGTTCTGGATCAAGGAAGAACAAGAAGAAAAGAATCGTGTAGCTGCTGAAAAAATAAGAAAAGAACAGGAACGAAAACGGCTCGAAGAAGAGATAAAAGCTCGCGATGCTAGAGAAGCCGCCGAAAGGGAAACTGTAGCAGAAAAAAGAAACGAAGCAATTGCGAGAAAAAGGGCTGCTGAACACAGCCAAGAAATCGCTAGGAGAAGAGAAGAAGACCATAAAGAGACTCAAAGGTACAGTTAATAAATCATCTAATTCAACAAATCTTCGTCACAAACACTAATTGCTTTTGTTAATTTTCCTAGACTTCTTCGTGAACAGGAAGAGAGTGTTAATGTTACTGGGGTGAATACAAGTGAATCCCTAAGACGCCAACGCTCAAAAGAAGCTAAAGAATTGATAGGTCATTCAACTTCCCAAGCGCGAGCTTTGTTTGAACAAAATTCTGCTCAAGGCCAGATGAGCAATAGGTGATTGTTTACATGTTTTGTTATATATAACAAGCCAAATTATATAATTATTATAATAATAATAATATTTCCAGGAACCTTAATAGCATTCCACAAAAACCAGTTCGAAATTCTATTGTATCTCAGCGTATAAATAGCTTGACGCAACAGACAGAATCTAACAATACAGTTAACACGAGTAACGCTTTACTTAGTAAAAAAGAAAATGAAGAACCTATGAAAACTAGTCCAATTAAAAATATCGATAAAATAAAACTGAGTCTTGAAAGTCCTTCTCAGATTCAACAAGCTATTGATCCTACGATCAATGACTTGAGTCCGAGTGATATAAATCCTGTTCAATTTACGTCGATCACACCATGTAATGAACAAACTTCTAAAGAGGATACGCTCGCCACCAATATCAATGAAGATTCCAATAGAAGTCCCAACCATACAAATCCACAAAATGAAGATTTCATTAAACAAAATATACTAGAAAACGATATATACGACACTTCACTTTCAACATCTAGCAATGACCTAGACGATGACGATAGCGATAATAAATTTAGCACCATTAAGAGATCACCCCATAGCAAAAATAATATATCCGACGGATCCGCAGATAGTAGCACTAAAGATCAAGCAGAGCTCAGCCGACAAAACACTGTTATTGAAAATGCCCTTTACAAAGGTAATGGCCACACAAACGGATCAAGTACACCTGACGGTAAGATATTATCAAATATTATTAATTTTTTTTCATTTCGAAAATGACTTATAGTATTTGCAATTTCAGATGTGTCTCCCGAAGCATTAGAAGATGATACTCTATATCAAGATTTAGATGATGATCCAGGTTTGATGGCACGTGCTCTTTATGATTATCAAGCTGGTAATAATAGTTTTTAAAAATTTGCTTATATGATATTTAGTGTCAAATTACAATTTATTTTTCGTTTTTTCATAGCCGATGAATCAGAAATTACTTTCGATCCCGGAGACATCATAACTCACATAGATCAAATTGATGAAGGGTGGTGGCAAGGCTTGGGACCACAAGGTGTTTTTGGACTGTTTCCTGCCAATTACGTCGAACTTCTACCTTCTAAACCCAAGCAGTAATTTTATTTTTTCAAATAAAAAACGACATTTTCTAAATTTGATTGGTTTTTTTTTAATAAACGAAAAATAGTGATGTAACTTCCCAGTATTGGTTAAATTATTATATCTATAATCTTATATGTATTAACGTAATATTTTTCATAATCAAATTTTGTGTCTCAAAGTATAAGTACACACGTAAGATATAGTTGTATTTTCAGATATTAACATATTGCGATTATTTGTATATCTCGAAGATAACTTTTTTTTTTTAATTTAACTCATAAAATGAAGCCCATTTTATTGCATTTATTTTTATATTTATTTATAAAAAATGTATCGACCTCAAAATCTGTTTGTCAATTAGATTTTTTTTTTCTGTTTTTATAGTAATTGTATTTTTAATAACATTTTTAAAAATAACAGCATTTTTTCCTAGTCATATTATTTAAATTTTTCATAAATTGATTTGACTGTGCTTGGCAAAAATAATAAAGCTAGTTATTATCAATGATGGGAATGTTGAAATATACTTTTTTTTTTGCATTTTGAGTGTCAATGACATTTTATTTTGACTAGTCTCTTTTTTTAATATAAAGTTATTCGCAATATTGAACGAATTTCTCAGCAATTTGAGAATTTAAAACATTACATTTTCTAATGAATAAATCATATTTTTCATTGTTTGTGAATTCACATATTTACAAAGTATTATTTGATAACTCAATGACTTTAATTATAGTCATAAATATTAAATGTAAACCAACAAAAAAAAAGAACAAAATCAACACCAATTTTTATATTGTATGATAATGTTAAGTATTTTTTTTATATTTGCACAAATATTTTTATACATTTAAATATAAATTCTCTTAAAGTCTTACATATCATTCGAACGGTTTGCTTTAAATATTTTATTTTCATGCTTGTATTGTATTAATTGGTTTATTTTTAATTTTAAAATAATTTAAGTACTTATGAAAAGTGATTTTCTTTTTATTTGTGTATTTGAATTGGTGCTCAAATTTTCACTGAGTTATTTATTTATTTCATCTTGAAATTATTAGTTTATGCATGTGATTAGGTGAGATGCTACGATTGATTTTTATGACTATAAATAATTAATAAAACAAACATTCAGAACTGAACTAAATTGATGTAAGTAATTGTTAATCGATTTGTATTAAAGTAAGTATTAATGAATAATATCTAATTTTTTTTCATGAGACTAATCCCATAAAAAATTTTTAAAAAAAATATTTCACAATATTTTTGTTGTCTTTTATTTAAAAATGAAGAATTTCGATATTTTTGAATCATTATTTTTGTATTTCTCAATGATGTTTTCCGGTTACAACACGATAATAAAAAAACATTAAGTTCTATAATGACTTATCTCTACAGAAATAATATTTTGTGAAATTTTTCTATGCTCAGATTGTATTTGTCACAGGCATAATATTTTTATTTCATATTAGACTTTTATCGTTAATGTATTGTGTCAAATTCTAGTGAACGGTAAAGTGATTTATTATATGCCAATTTATAACCCATTAGAGATGTTAAATGTTTGTATGTAAAGAGTTCTATTTTGTGTTTTCTATGATAACAAGTTGAAATTTAACTCGCATATATAATAGTACATAATAGATTAACTAGAATATGAAATATTTATGTGACTAATTATTTTAAAAACATACATAACTGAAAACTATTTCCCTAATTATAACTCAAGTCTATATAATTAACTAACTATGTATGCTTACTGTCTGTGTGTTGATTAATTTCCATTTACATATTGAGAGATATATTTTCATCTGTTTACTAACTACTGATGGTTTTTTTACATTATATCATATTTTTCAACGTTTTGCATGACTGAAATAAGAAATTTCTTGCCCATAAATAGTTATAAATGTCGCTATAGATAGTAAAAGACTACGAAAATGTTTGTGTAATTAGTGTCCGTTGTAAATATGAAATATAGATTCATTAACGATTTTTAGAATTTATTCCTATAATGATAGTCACAAAAGAAAACGACCAACATTTTTGTAATACAACTTAATTGGTTTGATATAGTATTTTGTAGTTTTACTCCTTTAATATGAATCATAATCTTTGGAAAATATGTCTTTTTCCATATGAGCTTTGATACTTACATTCCTTTTTTCAAATAAACTAGTTGTAACGGTCAGAAATGTATTCTAATTAAAATTACATTACAAAAAAAGGACTAAACGTTTTCGACCAAAAGTATTAATACATATATGCAATTTATAAATTTAGTTGAATTGTTTATGGCAATAATATAAATCTTTATTTATATAAATTTAAAGCTTTGCGAGTCTATTATATGCTTCTGCATGTTGTGCATGTTAAACTTAAAAAAAAAAACATGTTTATTCTATGAAATTTTTTTAGTAAATGGAATTTTTTTCCAGTTTGTATGCTGAGTTACTACTCTTAGCACTAGTAAATGAATTGTGTAATTTGGTATTAAATAGTATTTTGCGAAGGAATATATATTACACTTCTTTATTTTTAATATTCTCACTATACACACTGGTGCAATAGTATTTCAAATAAAATATATTGAATTTTAGGAATTGATCTATAGTTGAGATGATTCATAAACTATCATTTGAAATATTGTCAAAATCGAACACTACTACATTTTCTTATGGCTCTAAATGTATGCAAATTCCTTAAAATTTTGACTAGACTTGAGTAAGATATTTATCACTTTTTACCTTTGTATTACAAATAATCTTTATATTTGTCAATAAATTGTTTTAGCAATCCGAAAAACGTTTTTCATTTTGTAATAAAATTTGAGAGCGATTATAAAATTGATGGAAAATATTACCTTTCCGAGTTAATGCCATCTAAAGGAACCTTTGAAAATGTATTTTGAGATTTTCCACTTTGTAAGCATAATTGTTTTCAGCGACATGAAATTGTATATTATTTTTGTAAAGATATTAATTTCCAAATGAAAATTTTCAATTAATTTTAACATAACGTTTCTCATCGAATTATATCTATGAAAAAGTATAAAAGATATAATCATTCGAATCGACTTCCTAACAAATTCCTTAAAATACAAACATCTCAATTCAAATTCGCTAAACGTAACGATTGCTAACAAAACACATTGACGAAACGAAAAACAAACAAATTCAGTTCTAAATAACATTCATCGAATCTAATTACAAAATCAAATCGAGCAACCGTTCAACAGCACCGTTTCAAACGACTACGGCAATTTCGCACCGACATCGGAGAAATCGTAATCGAATTCTTCAGCAATCCGATGAAATCACAGATAGATTTTTTCCCGCCTTTTTCGCTTTGCCTCAAACATTTATTTTTTCCACCCTAACATTTTTCATGACGAACGCGGAACCAAACGAACTGCAGTTTTCGGGATTCAGCATTTATCGATTAGAACGACTAATGAAATTTCAGAGGACGAAAATGATTTCAACGATTTTCACAAAGGTAACAAATTTCATTGAAATTGGAATAGTAAATTTGCAACTGATGAAAAGTTTTACGGTATTATGTAAATCTGTCTCTGAAAAAACTACAAAAATTTCAGTGCGCAAGAAAACGATTCTGTGCAAATTGAATCCGTGCCGATATTATGCAATATAAGATATTTACGATCCGGTTGCGGAATTTTCGAATTTCCCGCGCAATCGATGCCGTAATCTCTCTGGTACCTGGCTCCAATAATACCAGAACATCGATGTTGGTTATTGGCTACGAAACGAATTCGCTGGCGTGTTTGAACACGACGTTATTGCGACGCAGATAAATTAAATAGTTTATTGCAAATTGATTCTTCAATCTGGGAAAATGGTAGTTTTTGCTTTGCAAATCTGAGGGATATCTATTTTTGCTTTTTGTAGTGTCTGTGCAGATTTTTCCAATAATATTCTGCGGGTTACAAAGTTTCGATATTCAAATGGTGAAGATGAGATATGGAAATAGAATTGAAGGGAAAAATGCACCAACGGAAAATGAGATGTCTGTTCATGTTCGAAATTTATCTGCATCTTTGTTGCAGATACATAGAAATCTTATATTTTTAAGAAAGGTGTTTGTAAAATTCATATATTTTCCAAAAATGTATACCTTTGTATATCGATTTATTAAAAATGCGTTTATTATGAGATATATGAGTTATATAAGAAGTAGGATAAGCCGCCTTTTATTGGTAGTAAAAAGGGCAATATTTGTCCATAAAAGTAATAAAAATATAAATTTTTTATGTACTGCTAAACTCTTCATATTCCTTAGAATCGACGTGTTTCGTTAATTTTACGATTCATAAAGGTCTTAATAAAACGATATTAGTTTCTCGATGAAATAACCACTTATCTAACTTTCTTTTAGTATATATACTTGAACGTTCCGTTTATTTTTTATCATCGTTTTGACTGCTTTATAAACTTCGATGATCCGCTAACTCTTAAACGTATTATTTATCGGTCAAATTCCGTCAAACACAATTTTTTTCTTTTCCCGAAAAAGGGCATAGTGCGAACGCATTCACTTTGATATATTCCCTCAAATATTTATTATTCGAACTCGATTTTTTTTTTCTCGATAAGTACCAAAGCCAATTTTCCGTGCCCTTTTAGCTGACACAAGAATTTTTCGCGTAATAATAAAACGGGACTTTCGGCATTGTATTTTTTCCATGCAAGAATTCGCATATATGTACGTCGTAGAAATTCAATGGGAATCGACATTGCGCATATTATTTGCCCAGAAAGAAATGTACACAAATATGTTTCATATTGCTAATTTATGATCGCAAAAAGGAAGTCGAATATACGAAGGAAGAGTGCTTTTTCGATACCTCTAAATCCCTTATAGGGAAAAAAAACATAATGAAATATTCGAACTGCCGAATAATATTAATTCACCAGCGGAGTGAAACTCGTAATCAATACGCCGATAATAGAAAATGTTACTTTGATATATTTGAAAATCATATACAAGGTATATATAACACGAAATACTTGAGCCGATAAGCTAAACAAACGAATCAGAGTGAATAGATAAAAGTATGCGGCTGAAAACTACGCCATTTTTCAGATAAGCCTGTGTTTATTTAATTATCTCGTTCGTGAAAAGCGATTCGCTAAAACACAAACGAAAACGTCAGTAATTCAACATTGAACTAAGTTTTCGCAATACAACGTTTATTGTGTTAACATTCGCGCAAGATTCAACTACACAAAGTTACGCTGGCTAAATCAAAATCAAATCTCGTCGAGCTTTAAACAAATTCATAACTTGCCGATTGTTCGACTCGTAACCAAAGTTTACTACCCAAGATCAAACCGAAAGAACAGACCGCATTCGAATCCACTTTTTATACGTTTTCATTGGCACTCGTGAGTTTCAGCCGACACGATAAACACACTTTTATGTTGGGCGAGCATAATAATACTTTATGTAAAGTGGTTGTAAAGAGCGGTGCGAATTGAACGAGATATTTCGGTGTCGGTCGATAAGGACGCTTATCGGCGAATTCTCGACGACAATGAGGAACCCTTTGCGATATAGAGATTCTCGTCCGAAAACATATTCAAAGTACAACGATAGCGCAATATATATAATATATAATAAAATCGGTATGCGAGGGCGTTTACTGTTTGCTAGACCGTTTGCGGGATTTCGCAGGTGGTGCTGCAATAACAGGACTATGTCAAAAGCTCTCGCCGATATTGCAGGTACTCGAATAAATTCACATATTTGCGAAATAATTGTGGTTTGGCGAGAGTTAGCAGCTTGCACGTGACACTTGATGTTTTATATGCGACGGTTTTCGATGTCGAAGGATTTTTAATATTTTTCGCATTGGACGTGTGTTTGGTGGATTTTAAATTCGTATAGCTTTTGCGCTTCATATTCAACATTTTTTTAAATCGAAATTGGGTGGATTCGAAGTTTGAAATGTTGAGTTGGAAGTTTAAAAGGGTTTATAAACTTCCAATTCAACATTTTTAATCTTTCACAAATCAAATGCAGTTCCGTATGCAGTTTATTTTTCGAAAAAGATTATTGGTTTTTTCTTAAATATTTTTGAAGAAACGTCGGGTTGTATAGGGTTATGGTTTTTTTTTGTTTTTCGTGATTTTTTTCCCAGTTTTTCTGGTTTTTATACAAATTTAATTTACCGATAAACCGATAATTAGTAAAAATAATCATCGGTTAATGGAAATTACGGTAAATTTGGCTTCGCTAGCTAGTATTTTTTTATGAAATCATAAAAAAATTGAACATCGAAGAAAATTAATTTACGATGATTGAATTTAATTTATATAAGATTAAATTTGAAGTTTAAAAGTTGTATTATTAAAATTTATAAAGGATTTGATTAAAATATATTTTTGAAATGAGTATTCCATTCAAATTAATTCATATTATTTGTACGAATAACTAATTTCTATAGAATTAATCTTGAATTTTTTAATAAATATTCAAATTCATCAAATATGAGAATTCACAAAAGAAAATTTTCCAATATTCACAAAACACATTGAGTGACACGTGCAAAGCATCGAACCGAACCTTATTCAATATTAAAATCAAACAAAAAACTTTTATTTAGAAAACCTAAAATAAAATCGACCTTTGAGGGCGTTTTGCACATTCTTAATATAGCCAAGTCGGGGGATGCCTGTATATTTTTCCTTGGCATGAAATTGCTCACCAGAACAGCACTTTTTTCACCAGCTCGACATAACGTCAAGTCAATTTGGACATGGCTATTGACCACTGCGATAAAATCGAAAGGTGGGCAAAGCGTTTTCTTCGAGCCCATGTATGTACCCCAATCGAGGTACAATACTATGTATGTATATGGGAAAAAACGATAAATTAGGTCCGCCGAACTGGCCATCGTTCAATCCAAACATTAGGGCGGTGAGTGTGCAAGATGGTAGTGGAGTCTTGTTTGTTCGAAATTGGAAGGTTTTAATTGAGAAAATAGTCAAAGATGATATTCATGTATAGTTTTGATTCGTTTTATTTATTACGAAAAAACTAATATGGGATTTATATGATTCAAGGGTATTAAATAAAAAAATAAAAAAATTGTGCTGAGTAAATTCGATAAGAATCAATTAAAATAGGCAAGAGCGAAAAAAATTAGGAAGGTTTTTATCCAACAATACATGGAGAATAATTATACATGATTTCATTTTTCAAACATAAACTTCTTTTAAAAATTGATTATTTAAATTTATATAATTTATGTAATAGTGGTTGACCATTAATCTAATAGACCATCTGATAAGGATAGGTGGTATATCAATCGCATTTCACTGTTTCGATTAATCAAAATTAAAAAAATTACTATCGGAAAACTTAGATTTCACTGTGATAAACTATATCACACGGTAATTCTGAGACGAATCATCGGAGCAATAGTTAGGAAGAAGGAAAAAAACACCCCGAAACCGGTTTTCGAAAACGAGAAATTTTCGTGTGCACGTACTGCTAAGGGAAACGTTTTCCACCAGAGAGAGCTTTTTCAGAATTTTCCACTGAAATGAAACTGTGAGCTTTTCCGCCACAGGACCTATCCGAGATCTGACTTTTTGCTATCGGATTTTCCGACGTGGCGGAAGTTGTATGGTGAAAACTGGAAAACCGCCGGAAATCAATCTTGTGAAAGATGATGGAAATAAACATTCGCTGTGGTGTACTGGTTGTACGGAAAAACATGTTTTTTTTTTTTATTTAATAGTGGAAGATTCTCGGAATATAAATTTTTGATGTGTATATTTAAAATTATTTTCCTGTGGGAATAAACGTATTTTCAATGTCGATAAATTGATTCAAGAAATTGTTATCAGATTTGAAAAATGTTAAGTATTCGATAGCGACTATTTCTAAAATCGTATTTTTCTGAAAATCAATTATTGTGATTAATTAAATAGCTTAATATTCCCAGGCACATTTTATATTATTTTCGAAAAAAATATAACCCTCTTTTTCCATTTATTTTTTTACGTTAACGAATATTGTATTCAATCGCTATCGATAGAAAAAAATTCATTGTCTCGATATAAATTCCAATCGATGTTACAAAAAAGCTTTAATAGCCTATCGATTCAGACTTTCAACAATATTTATGTATTTCTAAAAATCGATTGATTTCAAATTTATTCATCTACATATTTTCAAAATATATTATAGCCTAAAATACTAAACGAAAAAAAACTACTGTAATAATTAACATTTGAAAATTAATAAAATTTACGTATCGTATCGAAAGTTCATACATATTCAAACAACTCACCGTTAAAATATCAATATATTCAACCTTTTTCATAATAATGAACCCATTAAACGCCGTACATATTTTTCAGACCCATTAACTTTAAGAGGAGCATCATGAAAAAAGCTGAATGTCTCATCTGAAGAACAGCAATAGTTATTTCCTTTCAGCATGAATAATTCAAATCTGCTCTGCTTATATACACATTTTGCACGGAAATAGAAAAACGCCTCGAACGACGCCTTTCGCGAGAAATAAATTAGCACCGTCTCGAAACTCGGGCACGTAACGAATTCAAAACACAACCTCGTCCTGTAATATAAATGAAAGTTTCATACTCATAAAACTCAGCATAGTTTACACAGTATAATATCGTATTGGAAATCATAATGTGTCTTAGGGCAGTTGTGGGAGCCCAGCAAATTGCTCCACGTCGAAGTTCGGTCGTGTAAAACTTGGAAAGGAGGTCTACCATCGTCTTCGACGTCGTCTAATGCATATTTAACCGTTGGGGACGTCCATATATAAATAATTAACCGCAGACGTTATATTGAATCGAATTGAAGTTATCGTATAAGGGTCCGCTCGGTTTAGATGTACGTGGGTCGGTGCGTAAATTGGAAAAGTTTGCTATGTGCATTTGAAAGGTTTTTTTATTGGTTTTATGGTCTGCTTGATTTTTCTAGTTCGGTTTATTAGTGGTAGATAGATTTCGGGTTTCAGAAATGGATTCCTGAAAAAAATATGTCGTGTAAGAACTATTGAAATGTGAAAATCTTCGTTGGCCGTAATGTACTTTTATATGGCGATATTAAAAATGTGGATATTATGGAAAAAAAATCTGATATCGAATATGATTTATCGCATTTATGCGCCTTTTATCTTTGGAACTCATGAAATATTGCATTTCTCAAAAGCCGATAAATTAATATAAAAATTCATATTAGCCAACATGTTTAATAAAAAAAATATGGTATTACAAAATGCTCTTCGTCTGGAAGCTTTAACTGATTTTCGAAACGAAATTGCTTTTTGCAGTATTTGACACCCCACTTACTTCAATTTTTATAATTTCATCTGTATATAAATTCAAGCAACATCGATATATATTTATTTTTGAATACAAAAACCGAACATATTTTTTATGTCTACATAAAGCCACCCCTAATCAAACCCCTATCAAAAACATATAAGAAAATCCATTCGATTCGCTTAACCATGAAAATAGCTATCATTATACTTCGATCGATGCGCTGAAAGCTCGAAAGTATCGGAAAAATTGAAGACACACGAAATCCCTATAATTTAGCAAATCGGTCGTGGTTTTATATGGGATTGACACGCAAACTCGAAAACGTGACTGGATTAACCGCCGTCTCGAGTCAAAGTTTAACGGTTCGCCAAATTGTGTCAACAACACACACAAACGGTTACAAAAGCGATACATCAACTTCGTGTCAATATTTCGATATACATTCTATTATATCGCTGATAAAATGTATCGAGTATTTCATCTCAGATATTTGCTCGATATGATACGAGGGCGGGCACAAACAAAAATTTGATTGATCAGAGAATTTTCGCGGTTAGTTGGTGAATTTTCTCTATGTACGGAAAATAAAGGAGGATCTGGAAGAGTGAATTCAACTGTGTTTGTTCTAGATCCTGTGTTTATCATTGTCTGTGTGTACATTTAATTTTTGTGTATGAGATGTTGGTTTATTAAAATTTTCACTCGGTAATTTTGCATGTAGCATGAAATAGAAGTATGGATGTTCGTTTTTTTGTATTTGCATGAAGGTTTTTATAAATTTATTGTTGATTCTATGACGCACACATAAAAAATGTAAATAAAATCAGGAATATGTTGGAAAATTGTAATTTGATTTTTTATGTACGTTCCTGGAAAAATGCACTTTGAGTTGGATGACAATTTAATATATAATTTCATTTTATTAAAGTCATGCGAATCCAAATAAAAATTCATACCATTTATCTTATATTTTAATTTATGAAAATATTTTCATTCAATGAGAATTTCCACATTTTGAAAACAACCCGATTACTTTTTTCCAGAACGCAATAAACTTGCATACCCGGAAACCAATCGAAATGCAAAATTTCGAAAAAAATCACTTTAAAATTTCCATTAATTTTCCATAAAATCGCAATTAATTATACGGCCCGTTTTCGTCATCTCGGATTGATTGAATTTGCTATGCGGCTCGTTTTTCGCGCCAGTCGATTCCTCCGAAATATATTCATGGGAAAACTCGCCCCGTTTTAAAGCGATTGAACGAAACAAAGGCGAATTAGCAAAGCTCAAAGATGCCCCGAGATTCCCAGATACAACCCCTCGAAAAGCGAGGGTGTTTGTCTTAGTATTATGCCCGGGAATTATACATTGTATCCATCTATCTATCCGTTGATTAAATAACGTCTATCTCGCGCTAAATTGCTCTTTAAGGCTTCAATCAACGCGTCCGACCCCATGGGGCATGTCGAAGACCGAGTTCGAGATATAATAACTTTTTGGCGCGGTTTTCGAATTGATTAAAACAAGCGCGACTCGTATTGTCGCTCCGTTCGGTTTTGGTTCGGTGTTACGTGATGTGTTTTCGGGATTTGGTGTATATGCAAATGGAGTTTGGACAATGGTGGAAGCGGTCGATAAAAAAAGTGTTGATGGACTCTTTGGTGCGTAGTTCTGTAATTTATTATTGTTAGGTGCTTGGAGTTTTATGACGCGTTTAAGTGTTCGAATTATTGCGGTGTTTACATTTCAATGGTTTTTCAATTTGATTGACTATTCAGTCGTTCCGGGTAAATTCATTAAATTTTAATTGTGTTTTAAATGTTGAGTATCAATTTTTGGAACTGGCAGGTGTTTAACTCGTGATGTTTTAATCATGTTTCATATACGTTCAAGTGCTGTCGAATAATTATTGAAAATTGCTTATGCTTATTTTAGATGTAATAATTTCCGGAAATTTCTCTATTGATAATGTTTCCGATGCTTATCGCACGATCAATGAACGTTCTGTATATTAAGTGAACTCAATTATCGGAAAAGTCGATATCACGAGAGCTCAATTTAATCTCTTCTATAAATATTTTCACTTTTACAACAAATATTTTTTCAAAGGATTAAAATTTCATTTAAAAAAAATCACATTTAATATGCAAAGGTCATTTTGAATATAAAGGACAATTGGTTTTAAGCGACAGAAACGATTTTAGGCTTACACCGACTAAATTAATCCATTATTAATTCAATAAGCGTAGCCGTCTTAAACACGAAGTATACATATAATTTTTTTCAATCTCAACAGCTTGTCCCTGTCCAATTTGCATGACAATCGAACCGCAATTAAACTTCAAAAGTAGACGATCCGACACCAACAGACATCAGATCCGTGCAATAATATAACCCATGGACTTTCCAGGTGAGGTTTCCATTGCGACTTCGAAATCGATCCTGTATATTAATTACGAACTCTGAAATCATATAAAATATCAATTATAAATATATATATGTGTGTGTGTGTGTATATATATTATAAATTGAAAGGATATTATAAAAAAAAGATTGATTGCGTTCTATTTGAAGATGATATGATGTATGAATATATTCCTTTCACAACTCATGTTCTGATTTTTGTTTGCGAAAGAAAAAAAAATATTTTTTTACATTTGAAGATTTCATTTATTTCCATCGAACATCTAGACTCACTCTTGAGTTTATTATTTTTTATCTGATTTAAAGAAGATCTTGGGCACACATCGATGAATAAACATTGCAAGTATACAAAAATAAATGATATTTCGACGAAACATAATATAGACGTTTCGCTTTTCCACAACGAACCGATTTATATCGAGCTGGTAAAAAATGAGAAAACTCCGAGAAAGTCTCGCGGGTCGTTACAGGATTTTCCGACGCTCGAAAAAGTCGCGTCATTACACACAATGGACGTTACGAGTTTATGGACCACACGTAGACGTAGACAGTGAATCTTTCAGCGTCTCTGAAAACTTCGCAGATGGGTCCCACAAAAGAGACGCTTTCATTAATTCAAGTTCTGAAGGCACCTAAAGGGCATGTCGACCCTATGTATTAATATGTATTTTTTGTTCGCATACATGCTTCGGTCTGGTCTAAATAATGGAATAGTTTGAAAAATTGTGGTTAATTCGTAATAAAAGTATTTTCGAATTAGATTTCGGAATATTTGCTCTCTGTTTCATGTGAATTATGTATAAGGCTTAATAAATAATTTTCTCCCGTGGTGAAATGAGTAAATCAATTTTCGAAACCGATATGAAGCCTGTGTGTGAAAAATTCCGGGAACTCGAAAAAGGACGGGCTGAGGTGAAAAAAAAACTCGTATTTGAAAAGGTTTTTTTAACAAACATTTTGTAAATATTTGATATAATAATACACGAAGAACTTGTGGGGACGTGTAATCATGAAAATATTGAAAAAAAAAGTAAATAAAACATGTTAAATTTTGAAAAAAATATTAAAATAATATTTGAAAAAATCTAGAATTATTCAACCGAAAAAATTGATTTTCAATATTTCAATTATTATTGAGTTATGATTTATTTAAAATATTTTGTATAAAGTATTGAGAAACATCGGAGATAAGCAAGTAAATAAAAATAATTTCCTCACAATAAAAGCAAACATAACGAAATCGTTACGATGTCTCATGGGCCTGTATAATAATACAAATGTATTAAAAAAACACCAGTAACGTACATTAAGATTCGAATTAATGAAATTTAAAACTTTGAAGAAAATTCTAGACGTGTAATTTACTACTTGAAACGTGAGCTGTACGAACCAGCAAAATGGGATTAATCTGAAAAACGAGCCTTGCTTTACTTTATTTAGTACAACGACCATTAGTTGCACCTCGAGAAAGTTTTCCAGTAAAATTTAAAGTAGTAAAATTCAGCACCAGCTGCATTTTTCTCTTAAATTTCCACAACACCTAAAAGCTAATTGCTCATTAATAAGGACTAAAAGCTATTTTCATTCTGCACCGATCCATATTTTTATCGAAAGCTTGTAAAAGGAAACTTTCAAAGTAAATTACCGACATCGTATACGTATAAACATCGCGACGTTTTCTGGAAAAAAAAACTGATTACTTTTTTTCAGTATTGAGTTCAGCAACGATGGCAGGTGCTCAGTGGAGAAACACGGTCGATTTTGCAAATCCAATTTGAATAATTCGGTAACAAGCTGTGACACGTCGTTCCAGGAAAGAGGATACGGGGTCTTGAAAACCTACAGAATCCGTCAAATCCTGGCAATTCGCTTAATTAGTTCGCCGATAAAATGTACGATGGCTCCGGATCGTCCCTCGTTCAAAAATATATTATTAATTCAGGCATTCTAAAGGGTTCGTGCGAAATCGAAGTTCATGGTTTGCTATTCGAGTGTTTTGGTTAAATTTTCTCGGTATATATTTTGCATATTATGTATTCTTTTTGTAATTTCGAGTTTGTACGTTTTCTCCTGGTTTGAGTATAAATTAATTTCTTCGTAGAGCTACTTTAGTTATTTGAAATTTCATTTCCATTTGTTTTAATATATTTCTCGTCTAATTTATTTTTTATTTTTGAAGTGAAATGGGAGGTAGTGCATTTTTCTAAATTGCATCCGTCAACGAGTCGCCTAAAAATGAGGAAATGTAATAGAAAGTTTTTCTTAGAATATATATGCTGAATATCTCTTTAATAAATTAATTAGCGAATTTTAATTGCCTCATTGCTATTATGAAATAATACATTTTCCAATAAAAACTCAAGATTTTCTGCGCTCATTATATTAAAGTATTGATTCTTTTCATATAATACCTCTTCGATGAGTACTTCCGAACAATTATGATCTTATCGAAATAATTATTTTTCCAATTAAGACACCACGGTTGCTAAGTGTAAACAAAAGATCGTTTTCATTAAAACTTAGTCTATTGTTAATTTTAAACAATAAGAACGAAGAATAAAAAAGGCGAACATCGATATTAAAATGAAAGCTCATTATTTCATACATAAGACCCAATTCGAGTAAAACTCGGCTCGAAGTAATAAAAATAATAATAACAAAAAATAATACCAACCTATAATAATTAATTCAATTTGCAAAAAGATACAATTTTTTTCGCTTCGATTTTCGTAATGCGATTTTCGCCGAAACCGATATGATTGTCCGCATAGAAAGATCGAATCGTCTTCCCACTGGTTTTCGGAAAAAATATATATCTTTGAGATTTTTAACGATTCAATTTTTTTTCTCGTAAATTCAAAAATATTAAATACAGCTGAATCGATGTAAGAAAAAATTTCTTCGAATCGAATATAAAAAGAATCATCAAGGACAATAATTTCAAATGAAATTCTAACGCATTTCAAATTACGATTGCATTGTTCACCTATATTTATAAAAAAAACTTAATTTAGACGAATTATTTTAAAAATATACTATTAAAGTTAATACACAAATCTATTATATAAAATATATAAAAAACTCTTATATGCAATCATTCGCTATTCACTACTTGAATAGAGACCTTTCCAATCTTCTTCCGTTCCTCCTGATCTTGAGAAATTCTTATCCAATCCACTCCCCACACTCACACACATACCTTTTCGATCCACAAAAACTACTTATCTTTCAAACAAACCATTTTTTTCATAAACAATCCGATTTGACAGCGAATTGAATTCGGACACCCATCACTCCACAGATCGGACAGCACAAGCGTAATCCAAATTTATATAATACACACAAATGTGAACCGTGAAGAGCAAACAAAACTTTCCCAGTGTAGTTTCGGCTTTTGGAGTCTCGACTAAGGTATTCGGCAAACATAACTGACGACCATAATTGGCGTCGAGGCCAGCACGGAACGGGTGACCGAAACGTAAAGTTTTAGAAACGGGGGTGAAAATAACCCCTTGTACCCTACTCTCAAGTTGTCTTTAGGGTTGTCAATTAGTTAATGTATCGAAAGAAATTTTCGGACGATTTTCAAGGTATATATGAGAATGTGGTTTAAAGTTATTTGATATGAATATGATTATTTTTAGAATTATTAGATATTATAGTTATTTTTTACTAAATATTAATTTCTTATATAAAATATTTAATAATTTTATGTGCATAGATGGAAAATCGAATCAAAATAAACTTATTCTAAAATTAATGTTTAGTTATTACTTACGACCCTTTATCATCCTAATTTTCGGGAAGTTTTCAGATTGCTTACTTAAGATACTTGCATTCAAGACTTTGACATAACTTTAGTCATGTTAAGGTCTAAGGGGCGGTAAATATTCGAAAGTTAACGCCACTCAAAACGATGGTGTCTGTAAAATTTAATCCAACAAATATGCCAACCCTGTTTGAAGCCTCTTAACATCTTCATTTCGACGAATTTGTATAACGAGCGTCACCATTTCGACAATCGTCAGCTGGCCTAACGAATAAGCCCTTTATGCGAGTAAATCCCGAGCAACGAGTGAATTATCATCAACCCTCGCTCGTTCGATGGTTTTTCCGGTCGTTCTGCGAAATTTCCGCCAATTCTAATAGTCGAATTCAATTTTGAGATTGCTCAGGTTGCGCATAAATTAATTGTATTATTTATATATTGTGGATGGATTAAAATATAATGGATATTTTATTTGCTAATTAACTATTCTATAAAAATTATTTCCGTACTGAATCGAAAACTTTTAATTGTTGTTTTTTTTTTTGATTCGGAAAATATTATTGAAATAAAATAAAGCATATTATTTGCGCAAATAGAAAATTTTACTCATTAATACGTTCCTTCAAATTTTGCCTACTCGCATCCGTAAAACTTTATGAAATATGTTGGACACAATTACGTCGTAGTTAAAATATAACTCAAAAACACATTATAATACACAAAGTTGTCTCGGTACATCCAAACTTTATTTCGTTGTCCTTAAATCTAGTATAGCGCAATTCGTAAGAGCAGAGTCGCGTACGACGACGCTTTACATAATTCTAAATTTTGTGCGTTCTACAAATTAAGATACATATCAAATTAAGTGAACATTCTAAGGGAGCGTGAGGGTTAATCTCGTTTTGGTTGTTTTATATACATTTTTTAAGCTAACAAGTTCTGGCCTGCGTCATGGGGAAAATAATCAACGTAAATGGGACGATTACGTGCGCTTGACAATTTACGTGGAACCAGACGATTATTCCGAACGCGAGGGAGGGGCAGTTTGATAGTTCACGTTTCAAAACAGTAATTTTAATGGGCTATATAATAGGATCTTTCGGTTAAACGCTGCTCGAATTTCCCGCAAATTATTACGCACAAAACGTTCGGAATTCGAAACTAAATCGATTAGTCTGACGGTTTTGATCCGAAAATATTTTTATTTGATGCAAATATTATTCGAATTATCCTCGAGTTTTAATTAAAGCGCACATAGAATCGTTCTATTTTTTTCAATATGCCCAACGAATGCTGTTGAGTAATATATAGTTATGCGCATGTCACGCATGCCACAACCAAAGCTACAAATCTTATATAATCCCACGTTATTACGACAAAAATTAACAAATAGACTGTTTTAATTAATTTCGAGGTTGATTGCGTTTCATTGACTGGCGTCATTCCACATTTTACGTAGTCAAATTTGCGAATTTTCAGTGGAAGGCATAATACATTTTAAATTGCAGATTAGCCCACCATACAGTCTCGCCGTGTTTAATCCGCGAGGCGAAATTTGAAATTTAAATTGGCACAGGTAAAAAGTGAACGCGTATTAAAAAATTCTCAGATGTGTCGTGCTGAAAAATGTTTTGTGGCTTCGTTTTTGCAGCAGCTTCGATTCATTTTTTTTTTCGTTTAATATGTTCGATGTTTCCCGTTTCGCGCAAAATGTGCGCTGCATTTTTTAACCCTATGCGAAATTGTTTAAACGAAAACGGTCGTAATTTTTGTTGTTTTCGGTCGTTTTTCAGTTTTTTGACTCTTTTCGCGAAACTCGCTTTGAGCACGTTCCCGCGCTTTTCACTGCCATTGAAATGTGTGTCGAAAATATGCGAATTTTAGGCAGCTCTTCAAACATTACACCATTTTAAACTTTCACATTCGAGTCGAATGAATGAACTTCACTTTTTTCAACGTTATACGTTTTCAAATTTTTTTTATTTATTTTAATATAACAATAGCAACGCACTAAATCCAAATATTCAAACATCGTCTACGCTGAATAACTTCCAATTCATTCACACGTAATAAATGAATTATGCCAGTAAATTTGCGCATAATATAATTAACTTACATATTCATTGAAACAACTATACAAGTCAAAATCCTAATGAAACTTACAATTGTGTTTCGAATTCAAATAATTCCACGTAAACAGGCAGATGTATTGAAGATGTACAAACGAGTAACAAGGCTTCACCGTGAATTCTTGTTTAATTCATTAATATTCATGCAATTTAATACTTTGTCAGTAATATGCAAGCGATCCGTAAAAATAATCCGATTATATCGAATTTGCATATACATATTGATATTGCAAACGAAACATGCTAAGTTCTTGTAGTCTTCGTCTCGTTCACCACACAGATCTAACTTTAAATTGAAAAATGGTAATTGATTCGGAAAATTCACATACACTTAGAAGTTTTCCCGACGATGTGACTAATAATGTGATTGAACAGCGATGAACTTCAAAAATAATTTATTTATGAATTAAAAAAGAAGATGATACCATTTCGAACCCACATTTGAATTGAACTCTTTTAACTTTCCGAAATAGTTTTTGTGAAACATTGAAGCACGTAGACCATTATTGATTGAGCGAACTTATCGCTTTTATTTGTTTCGTAAACGTTTTCAGCGCAGCTGCTGTTGGTTCTGTTCTATTTTATTTCAAAACGTGGAACTTGATATGTTTATTGGGATCTCGAATTCTTTCGCAAGCTACATTGTTTTTATTTTCAAATTTTTTTTTTAATCTGATTTTTCGCTGCATTCGACTCTGATGTGTGTTTCGTATTTTTGTATGTTAAAAAAAAAAATGATAACGAGTACTCGGAACAAATATACATGGTGATGACATAAACTGAAATACGCTTTTAAATTTAATATTCATTCAAAGTATAGTTAGCACACACATTCTGTTAGTAATTGATATGCTATGTAAAAGTTTTACACAGTTTAGTTTGTTTTACAAATGTCACAGTTATGTCAATGCATTTTATACAGGAAAAATTTAAATCAATTATTTAGTATGTAGTTTGGTGTATGGAAACGCTGTTTGGTTACGATATTAATTAATAAACTTTATAACTTGTATTTCAGAATTTCATTTTGATGGTTTAAATTTGAATAATTGAACTTGGTGTATAATATTAATTTAAATTTTATTTAAACTAGAGAGGGTTAACTTTCATGTGATTTTTTAATCAACTGTTCATATGATTATTTTTTCATTTTCCATCAAATCAGATTCATAAAACACCGTATCGGTTCAGAATCGAAATTAAAAGTTCAAACCAATCAGTTCGTTAATCGAATATTGCGGTTTTTCATTTTTTAATACTATTTTTTCTCAACACAAAAAAACCAACGCATGGTCAATTTTACGTACTATTTGCAATAACGAAATACGATTTAATTGACAATCCCATCATTAAAACCACAACGGGAATTTTTCTACCTCCAACTCGTGAATACTGAATTCGAAAACGAGCACTCGATCGAATATTCCAAGTTAAATTACCAACAAACGAACTAGTGCAAAGTTTGCTACGGTTTATTCAAAGAGGCGACATTCGTTAGCTGCAAGATGCAACTCATTCCAATTAACTTTGCTCGAGGATTGTTGGCGATTGGCGACAACTCCGTAGCATCTAAATAACTTATATATGAAAACATTTGTATACACAATATTTAGTATTAAATTACTTTAGTAAAAGTTAGAAATTTTTTAATGATTTGTAACATTTTCGTTATTTAAAAAATTCATGAAATTTAGTGATACACGTTTTCATGTGCCCAGATTTCACGTTTTTGTGTTCAATTTCTGAATCCAGCTTCGTTTTAGTATTATATTACGTATTTTCACTCATGGAGTATTTACTTTTACGTTCTGAAATATTTAAAACTAAATTAATTACATAAATTTTTTAAATAAAATTCGCGGTTATTGACGGTCTTCGTTCAAACGTATAGGTCGCTTGTAAGGATGTTATTACCGGTAAACCAGTTTTTTTCGAGTTTCGAATTTTTCGAATATTCGAGTTTCGAATATTTTGGAAATCTTTTTTTTATTATTTTATTTTTAAATATTTTTTGGGAAAGTCGGTTTTTGTAAGTACGATTTATTTTGAAAATTTTGCTATTTTTAGTTTTTTCAACTTCTTGTTATTTTTTTCGATTTTTCTTCAGATTACTTTTCATAATGAATTTACTGGTAAGCCGGTAATTACAAAAAAATAATCGGATTACTATTCCTGAGATTTGTCAATTTATAATTTTTTGCTCTCTTTATTTATTTTTCAACCCCCATTCAAACGATTTTTTGATCTTGCTTGTAATGTAATTATGTATATCGAAAGTTCAAATCTGTGTATATCATCGAAAAATTTTATAACAAACCCGAAAATATGTGCTATTATAAATACGTAATTTTTTTCAATAAAAAATAATTTTCAACAATTTTCTCTTAATATTCGGAACCATTAATTTTTACGTATTTACTCAATTTATATTGTTTATGAAAACATTAAAACGTGGTTTCACTGTGATACGAACTTATTGATCATAGCTAATATTATATTCATGAAATTATTTCAATGAAGTAAAAATAAAATTTCGAACTGAATCTAAATTATTAACGCACATCGAACATAGTCGACCGATACAACGAAAATGTATTTTCATTCTCACAAAATATTTATGCAATTCTGACCATCAACCTTTCACTCATTAAACTTTCGAACTACATCCCGGGTCACGTAAATTATTCGCAATCTCAACATCAAAATTATCTACGATATACAGAAGAAAATCACAATACTCATACACACGAATTTCCTAGACATTCCAAGAGTCCCTTCGACGGCGACATCTCCCCCGTCGCCCAATACCAATTATAAATTCTTAGACGTGAGAGGACAAGTCTGCACATTTGCAGACTGCAATTTCTGCTCTGATTGCATCCAGGAACCAGACCGATGCAAATCTGGCACGCATCCGCAATTTCACCACCTAGAACCACCCAATACTGCCATTACGTAAATATTCCTTCCGCGGAACTGCTAATTCGCCTTCGCGGATTTCGATAGTTGCCAATATAGAAGACGTTCACGTTTTCGTCTCGCGTGTCAAAAGTAGGTTCCGTCGCTTCGGTGTTCTGGTAATTGTCAACTGGAATGAGTGACGGAGTCTTATCGATTAAATGGTGTTAGTGTTTCGATTGTTCTCGGGAGGAATAGTGTGGTTAATGGTTGTTTGTCATGTCTATTGTTCGCTCGGAAAGTTTTCCGTGTGTAATTTTTCGATTGTCCGATGAAAAATTATCGTATTCGGGTTTTATTTCAGTTGCGCGGATCTACATATTTGTTTGAGAATCTCATTAATTTTGGGTTCTATCGTACGAGACGTTTTGAATGACGAGGGTGAAGCTCTGGTATTTCATTGTGGAAATATATAAATATTCAAAATTCGAAGTTGTTTTCAATTATCATATTTTTGCAAAATACTGAGATTAAAATTAGACATGATAAATTAGCGTGAATAACAAAATATTCATAGTGAATATAATATTGTATGAACGGTTTTAGATGTTAGTGTAGGCACTTAAAAATGAATTAAGCTCACGTTGATATCAACTTTTCCATCCGTAATGACCGCCATGAAACTTGAATGGAAACCCTTCAGTTTCGCACAAAAACATCATCCAACTTTAAATCAAAAGACAAACTACAACACACAGAAGTTTCTATTATATTGTTTGCTTTGAAGCGTGTAACGATCAAATCCAAATAGAACCATTGAAATCAAGCTATACAAATACGCAAAATATTTAATATATCTCAGCTACAAATTCTATGTAAACAGATCCAAAATTACGCAGAAAACACAACAGCATAAAACATATAGAAACTTTCTCAGAGAGGATCATTATTAATCTTCGCGGCTTTAATTTACGTCCGGATCGAAATCCAAATAAAGGATACGAACGTGCAATCAACGCGACATATTTGAGACGCTTGTTGACAATATATATACACAGCACAATATGTCGGATTTGTGACCGTAAAGTGCGGGAAGTGCGTTTTACGAGTTCACTTTACGCACTGTAGTCGAAATTGCGACAAAATTAAAACGAATCAAGAGTGTTACCATATTATTATGCGCGGCTTTATTCCATTTAAATGGCACAATGACAAATGAACTGCTTTGCAAATTAATTCGTCGCACCTGAGCTTAATTAAAATTTTCATTTAGGTGCTTTCACGTGTGTTTTAAACTGGCGTCCAATTTTCCAATTCTGGAAATCGATTACGGTTTCGTTTTTGTGAGCGTTCATGTGTTCGTTTTTTTTGATGAATTATTTATTATGTGGAAATTCTATAATTTCTGATGTCTTAATGGTACTTTAATATTCTTTGATTCAAAAAAAAATTAAAATGAAGTGGCATAAATTAACTGAAGAATTAAAGCACTTGAAAAAAATACGAAAGCAAATAAAATTATACGAGCATTATTCTTTGATAGCTGTTAAAACTCGCCGTTCGGTTTTTTTTTTTTTGAGGAGTATAATTAATTTTGGCGAGGGGTGAATAATTACTAAAGCGGACAAAAGTATGAAAATGAAAGGAGATTTTCCATTATAATCATGTACTTAATGAAGATAACCGGTTGCCGGGCGGGATTCGATGGTCTCGAAATCGCTATAAACCGATTTTCAGCTTTGGATTATATAAGGCAAATATTAAAATACGAAGGCACGTTTGCTTTCATGTAATAAATAAATACAGTGTATGGAATCGGCTCGTTCTTCCAAACAATAAAAATATAAAATAAAATAAATTTTGCGGTGTTGATTCGATTTGTTTCAATTCGCTTTGTTTGTATTCCGATTAAATTTGTTATTTGTTTTGTCTGGACCTGGAGGCGGGTTTTGTGATTAGAACATCTCAAGTTTTTATTTGCACATATTGTAAATTGACGCAAAAAGTTATTTTAGAAGCTAACTGGGTTATCTGTAACATTGGGTCAGTTAAAAGACCAACTTTGGACGCTTCATTAGCCCTTATCGGACGAGTATTTATTTTATAAATTATAATATTTAATCAAAAGCATCCTTTAGCGATTTCGGATTTGCGTTCAAATATCGCTTTGTATTCGGGTTTTAATATTTTTTTCGCGAATAATTCATGACGTTTATGAATCACATTAATATATTATGACAGGTGTTTTATTATGCACTGAGGGGTGAAGCGCTACTGTGTGTTATTTGATACGAATAATTCGCATTTCGAAATTGCGAATGTGAAATAAAAAATGATCTTAAGGTTGAAAAATATTACAGACGAGCAAAAACAATATGACGAGGATGAAAATGAAAATTTTGAAAAAGCCGTGTGTAAGTCAGGGCGAGCATTTTTGATGAGGAAACTTTGAGGTATTGTTTGAAAGTCGTTTCGCTTTATGAAAATTGTAAAGATAATTTCCTTGACAAATAAAACAATCACAAAGGTGAATAACTTTCATTTCAGATATACCAGGAAAGTATTTATCTCGACTGATAAACCGGCCGACTTCTGTTTATAAACGAGCTAATTTAATCGAGGGCGTTTTCTTGCTTTTTCCATTTTCCTCGTGGTGCGTTTTTGTATACATATATACTACATATTATTAACCCACATACATTGCATATGTTTTACGACGAAATATAACTTTTTATATTGTCGTTTCATTTCGTCATCCCTAACGTACAATTAACCTTGACGACTTTGGTCTCGGAAAACGACGAACGATAATTATTTAAGATGGAAAAGCCTTTTCTATTTATTAAAACTGTATTCAATTAAACACGAAAAGAATGCTTTCGTTTATCAAACAATAAAATGTAATGAAATTTTCGTCCAAAACATTTGACTTTATTGAAATTTTTATGTATTTTTTATGACCAAAAGAGAATAAAGTGTATTTTACGAGTACTACAATGATATATAATATTTGTAAATCGTTTACCGATTTTTCAAAAGTTTTTTTGTAAATAAAAAAAGGAAATTATAAATATTTAGATTTCACGAAATTTTCATACACAATATTTTTTCGATAAATCAATCAAATGGTTTTACCAAGTTCTATTTTTCAAACTGAAAAGTTCTTTATCATTTATTTTAAAACTTTTCATTTAAGTAAGTTTGATTTTAAAAAACTTTTAAGTTTTCTAAATAAATATTTAAATACGTTTAAATATAATTTTAATAATTCAAATGATATTTTAACTTAAAAAGTATTAACGAAAATAAAAGCGAAGAAATTATTAATTTGAAGTTTAAAGCTGCATTACAAAATATTTTAAATTCGAATAAAATCCATAAAATTTTCATTAAAAAATAAATAGTTAAAAAAATTGTATAAACAAACGACTTAATAATAAATGTATTTGCACGCTTAAACTAAAATAATTAAAAGCATTACATATTATTGTTATTCAATTTCACTGAGTTATTATTGTTATTCAGCATTAAAAAAGTAATACAACAAAAATAAATGTACAAGAATCACATCCATAATATAAAATCGTGAGAGTGGTTATAAATGTGAATAGTGTTGAATTAATATTGCTTTGAAGTGAAACCGCGCGGAAAATCAGTGAAGAATTTTCATGTGCTCGATCCTTCAATATTCCTAAAATAAGTATTATTATTTTCCATACTAACCTTTTGTATATATTTGAATCCATAACAAAATACTCAGAAAAGTTACAGTAATATCCAAATATTTACGAAAACAAATTCACGTTCTTCAAATTCAAATGAGAAACCTTATTTCCTGCTTTTATTACATCCAAAATTCAGAAACTCGTTCTATATTTTTATTTGGAACAAGTATCTGTTTTCGTATAATCATTTTCAAACCGCATTCAAAAACAACAAATTTATTTTGGTCCACGAGTTTATTTAACTAGAAGAAATACGCATGAATATTTATGAAACAATAATAATCGAGTATTTTCAGGTAAACACGCTTAGGGACGCGTTTCTCTGAAGCAGAATTTCGATATATAAATATTTAAAATAATCTTTGTCTGATGAAAAATTTCTACAAAAAAACACAATTCCGTGGACCGTCCTTTATAAAAATGCTTATTAAATTTCATACTCTCGGCCCCGTATAAAATCAGTTTAAACCTTACGTCAAATTCAATATATTTTCGCTAAAAACACGTTTGCGTAGCAATACCATATTTATTCTTCAAATTCATATGCGCATTGTAAAATAAATGGAATAGGTTGCATACAAAAATGTCCATAGAATACTAAAAAGCCTGAATTTTATCAAAAGACTTCACTGGAACCAAGAGAAATCGTTTGAAAACGGGTCACGGAGGGGCAATATTCCGCGGAAAGCCTCAACTTTTGAAATCATATTTTCCTCGAACACATTATAATTGTGAAATAAAAACAGAACACGTAAAGTCATACATCCGCCGCGTGGTGAATAATTGGATCGTTTGATGCAAATTACACGCGCATACGTCGAAGCCCTCGCATTTGTTCAAGTGGCTATAATTGATTTGCTAAAATTCGATATGATGAGAAGCTTTAGTCTACTTTGAGCGCCGCTCGATCCGAATTCTCTTAATTAAATATCACCGCAGACTTAATTAAATTTTTAAGCCGATCGGCGTTATCGATTCTGCAATAATGCTTGTCAAATACGAATTCGGCTCGGATAGTAAAAATGCAGAAATACATGTGTATTATATGATATGAAAAGAGGCTGATTAACTTTGAGCTTTCGGGATTATTTTTTATAAAGTACTGAATTTATTTATTGATTCGAATATATATTTTTATCATTTGAAAGGAAAATTTGATTATTAATATAAATTTTAATTATTTTATGATCAAATTATTATTGCCATGAACAATGTGAGATTTTTTTTAAATTGAATTAAAATGTATTATAAATATATATTTATAGAAAATTTATGCATAAAAAAAAATTGCTACTGGATCATATCATCATCACTTCTGAAAAAAAACCAAATAAATTTCTTTTTACATTCTAAAAGAAAAAAATTAAAATAAATCATTCCATAAAATCCTATACGATGAATCAATGATGCAGAATAAAACAAAAAAAACCAAACATCTTCCAAATTGACATGAAAAAAAAAACACAATCGCCAATCAAAAAAAATGAAACCATTCCAATAGACCACCACCATCGACGAACGAACGCTCACATTTCGAGACACTCAACCAAACACGTTAACACTTCTGCGCCCAACCGAACACCCATCGGTCCATTTATCAAGAAGGGGTCATCTGAGGCCCAGATCCACACACATACGTCTACCATCCGATAGGATAAAGCTGCCATATAAAACACGCACACATCGCGAAATATAGGTACGTTGCGCATACAAACGCGACGGGATGAAATGGGAGGAGTTTCGCGTAGTCAGTCGCCTGCTATCGGCTGGCCAGTCGGCGTTCGAACGTCAACCGGGAAACACGAGGTCGACAACTCGCAACACAAGTAAACTTCAAAAATTACGAAATTTGATAGCCTTAGTACTCTCTAGTTGAATTTCGGAATGTTAAATGTCGGAAAAACTGGCCGCGTATTCGGAAAATTCGTCATCGAACGAAGAAAAGTCGAGCGTAATGGGGGGAAAGTTCGACGAAAGTTTTGTTGATTTTTCGTATTTGGAAATTATTTCGTTGTTCTTTTTCTGTATTGTTCGGATATATATTATATAAAATGTTATATGTTTTAATATATTTTTTATTAAACATGCGTAAATTTAAACGATTTATGTTTTCATTAATCGTAAAATTTACGACGTCTTTAAATCCACGCGACGGAACGATATTAAAAATTCCATAACGCATAACTCAAAAAAAAACTCCTCAATTTATATCCTCGAACTTTTTTCCAAAGAAAAACCGTCGAATTTCCCAGAACTTCCACCCCGCATGCAACAAGTCGAAAGAAAAGCGCTCGCCCGCCACCCGGCCGACGTTCCCGCATTCGCCCCAAAACGCCCCAATTCGAAACAAAAACCCCGCGAAAAATTTTACCAATCCGCAACCGAGCGGATCCATCTCGCCAACTTTTCGATCCAATTACGTTTCGAGCAGCAAGTTTAACCGCCGGTGTCGCGCCAAGTTTGCCGCTGAGAAATTGATCGCGCATACAAACCGTCGCGATCTGCAAGCGTCGGCGGGGGTGTATAATAGTAATGTGTGTCTTGTACAACTCGTTGTTGTGAATTAAATTTAGCGTCTGCGAGGCGTGAATCCCTAATTTAGTTTTGTTCGACGATTAATTTTCAATACCGCGGCCGGGTTGTTGTTGACGTGTTGAGTGTTTGCCGAGTTGCGCATTCGGAGATGTTGTGTGCTCGTGCACTTATCGCGATTGTTATGTGTGCACTTTTCGCGTAATTTAATTATTTAGAATGTACCGAGTGACGCAATCGGTATATGAATTACCGAAAGTCACGATATAATAAAATATTAGATTCAATTTAAATTTAGATCGTTCGATTGCTAATAATTTTCAATATATAGGTATTTTTTTATTTATGTAAAAGATACGTTTTTAAATGTTTATTGTATGTCGAATCTATACAATAAAAATCAATGAACTTTATTTATATCAAAATTTGTATTGTTAGTACAATTATTCGAATGAATCATATTTTTTCTGGAATGTATTGGTGACGGCAGAACTAGGAATATCCGGTTTACCGGTAAATCACCCAAATCAGTTTAAATAAACTTACCGGTAAATAAAAAGTCAATTTTTATAATTATTCGTTTTTTTTTTATTTTGTCGTTTTTTGTTAAAGCATAATATTTTTCGTTTTTCCGGCTTTTCCGGATTTTTTCAGTTTTTATAAAAAAATTGATTTACCTGTAAACCGGTAATTAATAAAAAAAATCTGGATACCAATAAATGAAATTTTTGATAAATCTAACAGGACGTGATTTATTAAGTTATTTTTGAAAATCAATTATTAAAAAAACATACAATTTTTTCCGATCATAAATCGAACCATCATAAATTGAAAACCACCTATATTATGAATAAAAAATAAAAAGATTTATTTGTGTTCGAAAAAAAAATTTTTTTAACATAAACATCATATTCTTAGCAGATCATTACCGACCGTAAAATTTCAACATCAACAAACTTTCGTCGAGATCGCTTCGAAAACCAGCACTCATTAGTTCGTTTTCAGGTCCAGATGACGTCTTGTTGGAGCCGTCGATCGTCTTGGACCTCCTCGTGCTTGATCATCGTCAATTCGAAGTGCAAACAAGATCTATAAACGAGAACAACAAACGGCACAATGCGAACACGTGACGGACGGTCGCACCGGTTCGTGCTGAATGTGAGTAAAGATCAATTTGAATATGCATATTGTGTTGGGTTGTTGTTGTTTGTATTCGATTGAAGGTTGATTGGTTTCGTTCTCGGAAGATTATGTGTTTTTTTTTTCGATTTTGACGTATTGCGACTGTGGTGAGGATAGGATCGGAAATGTAGTTTTGAGTCGTGAAACTGATTGGGCGATTTCAATTTCGTATGTATATTTTAGAAATTGAATGATATTTTCAAGTATAACAATATTTAAGTTGATATAATATTAAAATCTTCATTTTATTATATAAATCGTAGATTATTGCTAGAATTCACTCGTATTTACAATTTATATTAACGTATAGTTGCATAAACATTCTGATTTTGAAATCTTGTAGTTCATTTTGAAATAAAATATTTTATATAATATATTATATAATCGATTGGTCATTGAAATATTCTATCAAAAGACTTTTTACTATTTTTTAATTAAAATCGCTGAATTAAAAATAATTCTTTATATTGATTATATAATACCCGACCATTTGCGTTTTTGTTCCTATCGGTGGGGCGTTTGAGATGAGGGTTCGCTCTTTTAGTTCCATTCTTTTTCCCTTTTTAGTGGATTTCGTCCAGATTTTTTTATTGTATTCATGGCTTTTTTTAAAGAAAGTCGGCCAGAAGCGAAATGTCGGGAATTGTTCACCTAAAAAATTCTATAATATATATATATGTAGTTCAACGACAACAAAAGAAAGAACGTAATTTGCACGCTCTCAATCAGAGCATAATTATAATATACGGGAAACGTAGTAGACTTTTCTCATTGTTAAATTTTCAAGAGGTCACTTCTACAAAAAATAAAAATGTATTTACTCAATGATTCAATTAAAAACAAATGCACTAAAAGTTATTAATAGTTCTTAAAATTAATCAAATCATAATCTGTCTGAGGTCTAAAGAACTTTTGAACCATTAATTATTCTCCAACTAAATGAGTAAAGTAAAAAATATTTCGAATCATGAATTTGAATAAATATAAAATATTTATACATCTTTATATTGTGTTGTTTGAATATTTCAAATTACTAAAAGAAAATCAATACTGAAGTACCTGCTATAAAATATGTATTTTTTTATAAATACTGATTAATGGAGGCACGGGTTTTCATGGATTGACCGAGAAAAACTTGAGTGAACGAGAGGCTTGATCAAGAAAAATGATCGTATCCGCTTTGGAAACTCACAGAAACAACTTCATAAAAATTTACGAAACGAGGTGTTAAATATGCACGAATTGTTTTTAATGAAAAATACTCGCAATCAACGTGCAAATCGAATTTTTCACCTCCATATTGAAAGGATATTTCAACGCTGTAAAATTTCACTGTCGGTTATCTAAATGTAAATGGTCGTCGAAAATGAAAATGTTTATTTATCGATGAGCGGGAGCGTTCGATTATTTTCGAAAAAATATTATTACGTTTGCAAAATACCACACTATCATTTATTTTCGAGTGTTTACTCCGTATATATTATATTATATGCGTATATGTATATTTGCTTTTTCAAGTTATTTTACGAGGACCGAGCTTATGGCGGGAAAAAGATAACAGAAAGTCAAATTTCATAAATCTGACAACGTATACGGGTTTACTTTGTGAAACAAGCTTTTGTTAATGTAAAACTATTCCAAATCGTAATTCAAATTATTAACAAAATGAAAACTACGAAAATTTGCATATTTTCACCACTTCTGTAGTTAACAATGCGTAATTTATTAAAATCGCTCTCGCACAGGTTCGCCAAAAACTTTTCTACACAATTGATTGTATTTTTTTCTATTTTGAAAAAAAAAAACCATTCTAGAAAGGTTCAACGATCATATTTTTCATTCTTTTCTACTCGAGCATATGTCGAGGTGGTGAATTGATAAAGTATAGCGAAAAAAAATTGAATAGAGCACAATATTGCTGGAACGTGTCGGAGTGGTCTCGCGTGAAAATCGTTTTAGAAAACACTTTCAAGAGTTGTTTTCATTTATAAAAGTGCCATTTTTGGTGGGAAATGAACACGGGGAAAAACATCGAGAAGATTCGTGTTTGTGACGTGAATAGATTACGATATTTATGATTCGGTCTTTCAGCTGAATGAACAATACTCACCTTTAGATATGAACCGGTGACAAAATTTGGTATTACACAAACATAATAAAATCTAAACATAAAAGCCAACCACTGTAATTGTAATTCAAACGCAAACATAAATTGGAATCTGCGATAAAAAACATAACCAAATCGTTAATTCTAGATGCAAAAACTAAGAAATTCGTGTCGGGAATACGAAATCTCGTCTAGGGTTTACCATTTTTTTTCGATATGAAATGGTAATGGAATTTTTGTAAAGCACCCGGAACGCGCAAAGTACATTCAGAGAATGAAAAAAGAAGTAAAACAACTCGAATATGACTACTTTATACCGCTCATATATGAAAAGCGTGCGGTTTTTTTTATCATACGATGAAAACATAAGGGTTTCTGGCGTTGACTGAAAGATTTGACAAGCGGGCGCGTCGTTACTTAGCAACATGTGTGATGAAAATAGGGCCAAATGAAATATGGTGACGATAAATAGGGTAAAGTTAATTTATGTGGCTTCTTTTATGTGACGGGACTCACAGTTTTGTGTGACTGTATTAAAATGATAAATTTCAATGTGTTGCTGCGTAAAGACCTTGTGATATGTCTACTGGAAAATTACAATTTAATTTCATGCAAACAAGGTTATTTATTTATTTTTTGTGTTTTGTTATAATGTAGAGAGTTTTTATTATATTATAAGACAAGGCTTTTAAATTTTAACAAATGTTTAGAAATTTTTCATTGTCGTGTTCGGTCTTACATTGGGATAAAGGAAGATTAATTTTTATAATTTATAATATGAAAATTTTGCACTAGTAAAATTATTTGTTTCATGGAAATTATACACAATTTTATATATCTATTTAAATTTAATTATGTTTATCGAAGTGAAGCCCACCATCTCGCCTGTTACATGCACCACACTCTATGTCAGCTTTTTGAGCTGGTTTATTATTAGTTGGGTACCAGCAGCACTAGTCAAAACTACGGGTGCTTCGTTTACATTTACTAGGAACTCTACATTTAATTTAATCTAATTGTAAGCAATCGGAGAGTTCCCAGTTTCTGAGAGGCATACGGAGTGCCGAGGTGAGAAAATATTTACCAAAATATGTCTTTCCGCGAGCCGACTTTCTTGACAAAAGTACAGAATGCACAAAGAGCAAATTTTGAGGAAACAAGGTCAATATTGAAAGATGCAAAACCCGGGAAGTATGTCCTTTCTTAAATTTTATATCAGTGGACTTGTTCCACAAGATATGATCCAGGTCCTGAATTTCTTTGCAAATACAGTGAGGATTGTTTCGAAGACCAAGCTGGGTGAGCTTGGAATTGAACTTGCCATAACTCGTAAAATATTGCGAGACAAAGTGATAGGGCACGACTTACATGTAACTCAATCGTCGCCTGATATCCAAAAAGAAAAAGTATTATCGCAACGCATTATCAAAAGCTTTCGCTATTTCTAGAAAGACTGCAGCGACATATTTATGAACAGAATTCTTTGTTGCATTCACTATAAAGTGGATATTGTTTTTCGTAGACTAACCCCGGAGAAAAAACCAAATTGATTGGGAGAAAACTCCAAAACCTTTTGAAGACGAGACGCAAAAATCTTTCCTAAGCATTTACCTAATACTGGGAGAAATGTCGTAGAACGGTAGGCTTTGGGATGCATTAGAGGCTTATTTGAATCCAATTTGGGAATGACAAATAATAAACCTAAACAGCTAGAAGTGACGTGTTCCATTCGAACCAGGTTCTTTCTATATACACAAATTTTCTAAAATATCCAATTCAAGTCCTCCAGCTCTTGCAAAACTAGAGAACTTGTATTATAATATAATACAATCATTGCCATACACTAAATACAATTCACAACAAATAATTGCCTACTCTGGTGTATCCTGTTCTCGTCGATGCCTCCTTATTAGATGTTCCATGAAGAATTTTCCATTTTTCTTCAATGATGAGGAGAACTTAGTCATTTCCGGAACTTAGTCAGATAACGATTTTGTAAACTATTAAATAATGATTTTATCATTTAGAATGATATCCGTGCTACTTCATTCGTGCATTATAACATAAACCACAGGGATGGATTACATCGGTGAAAATATTAGTAATTTCCTGAAATGATTTTAGTTTGGTGAACGTTTTTATTTATTTTTTTCCATCCATATGCATAAATCCATCACTGACCAACAATCATAGTGATTACTTTGTAATCAAATATTTAAATTTGTAATTTACTTCATCGAATATATATTCATTTTTTTAAAAATATTACAAAAAATGTAATTTATTGATCACAATGCTCGCAATTTAGCGAATGCTCACGATTCACGAGATAATTGTGCATAAATTTTTTCATTCGATTTAATAAACTAAAAACATATTAAAATTGCACCTTTCGATAGAAGAAGAAACCTTTGAAGTGTTTAAAAAATACGTGTTTGAAAAAGCCCTAGACGTCTGCCAAGAGAAATGGGACTAGGCTTTGAACAGTTGGCACACTAAGGCCAGGCGCCCACTGCGATTTGCAGTCGCGGCGATCGTTTAGTCGCAAAAATGGAACGCATTGTTTTAGGTTAAAGTGCGCCCATATACCATATGGGCACACTTCAACCAAAAACAATGCGTTTCATTTTCGCGATTAAACGACCGCCGCGACTACAAATCGCAGTGGGCGCCTGGCCTTACTCTTTCTTTCTTGATATCAGGCAGCGTCTGAGTTACACGCGGTTCATGCTTGATCACTTTGTCTCACAGTATTTGACGGGTGATGACACTTTCGCTTCCAAGCTCACTCAGCTTGGTTTTTGAAATGACCCTCAGTGTATGTGCAGAGAGATTCAAAGCCCGGATCATATCTCGAGGACTTTTTTTCTGTTATAAAATGTAAGAAAGGACATATTTTCCTGGTTTTCCATCTTCTAATTGACCTAGTTTCCTCGAAATTGGCTCCTTATGCACGCCTAGAAGTTCGGCTCGCGGAAACACATATTTTGGTAACGTTTTTCTCGCCTTGGCTTCCGTATGCTACCCGAAAATAAGGACCTTCGCGATTGCTTAGTTAAAACTAAATGTAGAGTTCCCGATAAATGTAAATATGGCACCCGTAGTTTCGCCTAGTGCTTTTGGTACTCAACTAAATCGGCTTAAGGAGCTGGCATAGAGTGGGTTACATGTAACAGACGGAATGGTGGGCTTCCCTTCGATATACCTAGTATCAAAGTATTATTTCTTGCTAACCGATTTTTCACGTTAATTGATTTTCTACCAAAACTGATATCATTTTAATAAAATCATTTACGCGAAAACTCGAGTGAATTGAGTGGACTCGAGTCGAGTCCATTTCATAGCCCTGATCATTGGTGACGAACCTTTTTTCAATCACACGGCAAAATTTACAAATAAATATTTTTAATTATGGGTATATAATTATATTTATACTAAAAATTTCTATATTGATATCAATAAACATGAAAATTCCATATTCCTATTCATTCATACGCTTCACGTACCAATTAATCAAAATAAATGATAATATGTAACATTATATTACGAGATTATTAATATGAAAAGAGTGTCATGTTTTGTAATTCAATAACATCATAAATTATTAATCAGACCTTTCAAATATCAAATATAATTTTCATTCATCAACTTTTATAAAGCAAAGTATTTAACAAACTCTCCATCTAGTTAATAAATACATTCAATATTACGTAATCAGATTAAATCCTGAAATACTTCGATAAACACCACCACATGATAATTTCATGCAAAACACACAAAGCGATCTCCACCGTCCATAATGCACGAGGCGCGAAGCTTTCGAAAAGCTGCGGGAAAACCCACTGTACAAATGCAGCACGATGATAATGAAAACGACACATGCTTACCCGAATTACACACGTGATATATATTTAAGTGCAATTTGTTCAAGTTTTGTGGCTTTCTGTCGCCATTCTGGTGAAGTCGACGAAACTTTATCTATTCCAGACGTTGGCGCGTAAAACTCGAAATCACACTCACACCGTCTGACGATTGCATAAGTCGTCTTCGGAGTCATGAATTAAATTTCGAAACTGGGTTTTCGAGACCTGAAAGTGGTGCTCGTAAAGCCGTTGCGACTAATTAACGAATGAATTAATTTAACGGGTACGATTTCGCCGCGGATCCCGTTACCGTGGATCGGATGCAAGAATTCGTGAATTTTGAAATTTTCTCCAGTTGCCGGGGCAATGTGATGCGTATTTATTTATTATTATATATATACCTATATATAAAATATAAAACGATTGGTATTCGATATTGTTTCAGCGAAAATGGAAATCTAATAGCGTCAGAATTCTCGGGCGTTTCCTTCACGTTCAATATGAATTCCTCACAAAAATATATTTATATGTGGCGTGCATTTTGAATGGTGATGCCTCTTTTTTTTTGACCAGGCTATACTTTTTAAGCCGGTGCGTTAATTATTCATTGGATTTTGTTTTATTTACATGAAGAGAGCACGTCGATTCCAGCAGCGTTAAAAAAAACAAACTCGCCTCTTGCATATATCACTCAAACGTTTCTTTTCGAAAGAAGATTAAACAAATATCCGATGCGAAATCTTAGAAAAAAATAAATAAAAATTAGTAGAAGGTGCAGAGACACTCAAACCGTACGACTCGGCGATTCATTAAAATTCAGAGCACACATAACGGAGAGAAGCCTCTCGAATATTGAACGTCACAAAATGAGACCTTTTTAAACAACCAAAACAAATCTTATTTCACACCCGGCATGCACGAACACGACGGAACTCGATCGAATAATTAAAAGCCACATACGGGGAACAGCAGTTTCCAAAAAATTGGAAACAAACATCAATCTTCCCCCGTATTCGAACCGGATTTTCATTTCAGTTCAGAGTAAAGCCATTTCGCGTTTCAACCATCACCGGTAATTTTGAACTCTAAATGAAAAAGTTCAGCGGTTTCTTTGACTTTCGCAATGCGACATTGCCCTGGTAAAGCGCGCGGTCCC